>CM036244.1:41528736-41798736 GCA_020698575.1 Bostrychus sinensis | reverse complement strand
GGAGTTTGATACCGCAGAGCTGAAGAAACGTCAGTCTGACAGCGGTGGGGGGAGGATCCCTACAAAAAAGCAGAGGTAATGGTACGGTGTCCGCCCCTTCTCTTTGTGTGTATGTCTCTCTCCCTCGTCTCCTTAAATGCCGGAGGGCTGCGGAGCCCGGCCCGGCTGCATGGGGTCCTGAGTGGGGCCCGTTGGACCGTGCTTTGTCTACAGGAGACGTGGTGGGAGGGGCAGCACGTGAGAGCCGCTGAGGCGTTGGGGTGGGCGCTGTGTTCGCCGCGCTTGGCTCCGCGCGCTCCCGTGGCGTGGCCGTGTTTGTGCGGCCAAGGCCCGCTAGGACTCCCAGCAGTAGTGCGCGCCGATCCGCATGGTAGATACATCATACTCGATTTTACAGGAGAGATTCCCTTTTGCTTGTTTAATCTGTATGCTCCCAACACTGAGAGGGAACGTAGGGAATTATTTTTAGAACTCTTCCCTCTCGTGACAGAGCGGACGGTCATGGTGGGTGATTTTAACACTTTTTTATCCAGGTTGGATATTGGACCCAATAACAGCTATAAAGCGGATACAGGGCATGCACTGCTGCTGGGACTCATTCGGGACCATGGCCTGACTGACGTCTGGAGGAGCTCCAACCCTCGTGGAGGGCGGCCGTGCAGGCCGGTCCGGTGGACCCGGAGTACCTCGAGCTCCAAGGCCAACTGGAGCGCATGGAGGTCCAGAAGTGCCTGGCGGTGGCAGAGCTCACCACCATTGAGCAGGTCCTCCAACTGCCCCTGCGCTTCATCCAGATCTCCTGCAGGGTGCTCCGGAGGCCCCGGACTGCATCTACAGCGGCCTGTACGAGCGCGCAGGCCTCGGTGAGTCTGTGGTGGCCGCGTGGGGACACCTGCGCGGCCGGTCATCTCCCGGAGGAGGCCCAGGGCCCTGTCCGGATCTGGATTTTACCCTCTCTGTGGGGGGACGGACCGCCAGGTTGACGGCCATGACCACTCGAGCCTGGTACCATCTCCTGTTGGCCGGAGTGTTCCGGAAACCTGCAGCGGAAAACACATGGACACGTACATTTCCTGCACACGACATTGCATCCATCTGGGCTGATTACATCATTACATTCTAAATCAAAAACAATTTATGTAAAAAGAAAACCCCCTAACCCTATGCCTAAACTCGACCCTTATGCCTTATGCCTAAACTCGACCCTTATGCCTTATGCCTAAACTCGACCCTTATGCCTTATGCCTAAACTCGACCCTTATGCCTTATGCCTAAACTCGACCCTTATGCCTTATGCCTAAACTCGACCCTTATGCCTTATGCCTAAACTCGACCCTTATGCCTTATGCCTAAACTCGACCCTTATGCCTTATGCCTAAACTCGACCCTTATGCCTTATGCCTAAACTCGACCCTTATGCCTTATGCCTAAACTCGACCCTTATGCCTTATGCCTAAACTCGACCCTTATGCCTTATGCCTAAACTCGACCCTTATGCCTTATGCCTAAACTCGACCCTTATGCCTTATGCCTAAACTCGACCCTTATGCCTTATGCCTAAACTCGACCCTTATGCCTTATGCCTAAACTCGACCCTTATGCCTTATGCCTAAACTCGACCCTTATGCCTTATGCCTAAACTCGACCCTTATGCCTTATGCCTAAACTCGACCCTTATGCCTTATGCCTAAACTCGACCCTTATGCCTTATGCCTAAACTCGACCCTTATGCCTTATGCCTAAACTCGACCCTTATGCCTTATGCCTAAACTCGACCCTTATGCCTTATGCCTAAACTCGACCCTTATGCCTTATGCCTAAACTCGACCCTTATGCCTTATGCCTAAACTCGACCCTTATGCCTTATGCCTAAACTCGACCCTTATGCCTTATGCCTAAACTCGACCCTTATGCCTTATGCCTAAACTCGACCCTTATGCCTTATGCCTAAACTCGACCCTTATGCCTTATGCCTAAACTCGACCCTTATGCCTTATGCCTAAACTCGACCCTTATGCCTTATGCCTAAACTCGACCCTTATGCCTTATGCCTAAACTCGACCCTTATGCCTTATGCCTAAACTCGACCCTTATGCCTTATGCCTAAACTCGACCCTTATGCCTTATGCCTAAACTCGACCCTTATGCCTTATGCCTAAACTCGACCCTTATGCCTTATGCCTAAACTCGACCCTTATGCCTTATGCCTAACTCGACCTAAACCCTAACCTTAACCTCTGTAGATACACGCCTAACCCTAAACTATTTATACTTACCTGAAACCTAAACCCGAACTTGACCTTAACCCTAACCTTAACCTGTTTGAATCTACGCCTAACCCTAACCCAATTATACTTAAATACCTGAAACCCAAACCTTAACCTGACCTTAACCCTAAATCTCAAAGTAAAATACTTACCTTACTAATTGAGACACACCACGAGGCTTGATCAACCTCGTCGGGGCCGCCCTTGGAGGAGGGTGTCTAGTGGTAATGGCCGAAACACCCAATGATTCCAAGGTACACTACTGAAGATGTGTCTCTCAAATTAAATCTCTTCAAAGAAAACCCGAATTTTAAACCCTACCCTGCCAAAGACTTGGGGAGTTGCAGATGACGTGCGTGGGCCAGTGCACTACCTTTGACTCTCTATCAACTATTCACTCACATGGAGTGCGATAGGGAGAGTCATCGAGACAATTTCAAAATCCTAACGAGCCAGCGCTACCGAAAAACGAACTCTCCTAATACTCCGTTGTAAAAAATAATTGTTATTTTTTGGATAGACACAACCCTCCCTAACAAAATATACTTCCACCTCTACTTCCAGATATCACAATGACAACCCCCAGGGAATTGTCAGACTTCCAAGTCCTCACCAGAGCAATTGCACGCTTCTTCAAAGCTACCCACCATCTGAGTCTTACAACTCAAGATTCTCCAAAACCAAGAAGACTGGAAAAATTGGAAAATTTATTGATAAAAACAGTAAGACCATTAAACCCGTCACCCTTAACAGATTTGGTCAAAACCAACAATGCTAAAACATGGACTTGGGCAACCATGGAAAGCCTCCACGAGCATTACCAATCCCTGAAGAACGACGCTAAGACTACAATTGTACAATTAGCTCCAATAGTGGACGTCCAACAGGCCATAATGGTAGCTACAAAATGGTGCAAAAAGGACTTGCGCAGCGTTAAGACAGAAACGCTTAAAACGACCACGGATGAAATCCTAAAACTAACAAATATTGAAAACACCCAGAAGGTTTCCCTAATTGGTAAACGTCGCCTAAATGACCAACCACAAACTCTAGACAAAAGGCCACGACTTGACATAGACCCTCGAACAGAGACTGGAGAGACTGAAGAGACTGAAGAGACTGGAGAGACTGAAGAGACTGAAGAGACTGGAGAGACTGAAGAGACTGAAGAGACTGGAGAGACAGACGATAACCCCTTTTTCACACACCCTCGGAACCGATTTCTCAGCCAAGAAATACCCATGATAGTCCAACCCAACGATCACTCCACCCCACCAGACCAACCTCAACACGTGGAACAATCCGCGCTGTTCCAGATTCACCGCCACAATGGCCAAAAATTTGTAAACTGGTCCCTGGAACCACAATGCTCAATCCTGATTATTGGGGACTCCAATATTTCCAGACTGCCTCTGATCAAAGATGATAGAATACAAGTGGATAGCTACCCTGGTGCCCACTTAAAACATGCCACGCATATCCTATCAAAAACACCACCATCAAACGATGTCTCCCAAATCATCCTTTCCTTCGGCCTGAATAATAGGGAACAAAGAAACCCCATTTATCTCAGACGAGAGTTAAGAGAACTGCTTTTTGCAACAGCAAATACCTTCCCACAAGCAGAAATCTTCATCCCCGTCATCAATGCCTCAAACAGACTCCCAGAGGATATTCTCAACAATGTAAAAGTTCTGAACAACCTGATCATAGAATCGGGGAATTACATCCCAAAACTACCAAACGAGATCTTCTCTACAGGACCAGACAACATACACTGGACCCCGTTAACCGCTACCCAAATGTGGGAACATTGGAAGATTTTTTTGTTCTAAGCGGGGCCAAGGTGCAACCTGATCCTCTGGGTACTAAGGAGATCATTAACCTCTCCAAACATTTGGAACTCACTTCCCCACAAATCCAGGTACTAAGGAAAGGCTTATCCTTTAGTCCTAGTATAGACACCACAAGAAATAGGAATACATTCCTACAACTAGATCTCCAACAGTACCACAGACGACTCAAACTTGCAGCGTACTTTGGCCCCTCGAAACCCCCAATGGGAAAGCGCTTTGTCCCCCCATCCACGTGGGAACCCTCACCCCAACAACTCCCCCAAATTCTGATCGACACGATGAATCGAGACTACCAAATAATAACCAAAATCAGACAACTCCCTGACGCCCCTAATATTTCCAAAACCGAACTAAAAGCACTCCAGGACTTACAAAAACATACGTCTATAGTCATCAAACCCGCAGATAAAGGCAGCGCCATAGTCCTGATGGACAGGACCGACTATGTCCATGAAGCCTTACGACAACTCAATGACCCCATTTACTACAGACCCCTTCCTGAACCCATTTTTCCCGAAACAGCAGAAATGCTGAAGGAGATCCTAAAAAACATGCATACAGACGGAATACTCACCAAGAAACAGGTCACTTACCTTAAAGGGGAGGATCCACCACGACCCCGTATCTTCTACCTCCTACCCAAGATCCACAAACCACCGGAAAAATGGACTGTCCCACACAGCATCCCAAAAGGCCGACCCATCGTCTCAGACTGCAGTAGCGAAAGCTACCAGATTGCTGAATACCTGGAGTACTTTCTGACACCCATATCCAACCGACACCCCAGCTATATCCGGGACACACAAGACTTCATCTCCAAAATAAGACAAATAACGGTCAAGGAGCCATGCATCCTCTTCACAATGGACGTTTCAAGCCTCTATACAAACATAGACATTCCCCTGGGACTAACCGCTGTTAGAAAATACCTTTCAAAATACCCCGACGAAGACCGCCCTGACAAATATATTTTACAGCTATTGGAACTCAGCCTCACCCGAAACGACTTTGAATTTGACCAAAAATATTACTTACAAACCAAAGGCACAGCCATGGGGAAGAAATTCGCCCCTGCCTACGCAAACATCTATATGGCAGATTGGGAAGAAGGGGCATTCCTGAAATGTGATAAACAGCCAATCTGCTACTATAGATATCTCGACGATATTTTTGGGATCTGGACCCATTCGGAAGAGGATTTCCAAAAATTTGTTGACACTCTAAACAACCATCACCCCCTGAATTTGTCTGGAACCAACCTTACATCAATCCCAGGTCAACTTTCTTGACACGGTAGTCTTCAAAGGACCAAAATTCCCTGAGAACGGCATCCTAGACACTAAGGTCTACTTCAAACCGACAGACACCCACGCTCTCCTTCACATGAATAGCTTCCATCCCAAACATGTATTCCGAGGCATCCTCAAATCGCAACTCCTACGTTTCCACAGAATCTGCTCCCAAGAAACGGATAGGGAGGAGGCTATCCAACTCCTTTTCAGGTCACTACGACAAAGAGGCTACTCCAAATCTTTACTAAAGACAGTCAAAAAAACAACTCTAGTTCCCGAAAAACAAACACAGTCCCAAGACAATCAGGAAACCCAAAATGGCCCACAACTCATCCCCTTGATTACCACATACTCCACCCAAACAACCCAAATAAACTTTCACATCAAACGCAACTTCCAAAATTCACTGGGGAACACCAATTTGGGCTCTTCCCTCAAAATTATCTCCGCCTACAGAAAGAACCCAACCCTAAAAGACATTCTGGTCCGAGCAAAACTCCGCCCACCTATGTTGCACCCCAAACCACATGGTGGAATAAACACAGTCAGGAACCGAATGACCAAGACAACATACAAGATTCCACACATCCCACTCAATACAAAAAACTGTGTTTATCTCATTTCTTGTAAGAGATGCAGTATACAGTATGTGGGGGAAACAAGAAATGCACTTTGTACCCGAAGATCACAGCACACTTATAATATCCGCAATGGAAAGAAAACCAAAACTCACCTAGTACAGCACTTCCGAAGACATGGAGTGGGGAATTTATTTCTCAGGGGACTCGCGCACAACCCGACGTGGACCACTAGAGAGAGAAGGATAGAGGAATGGAAATGGATCAGAAAACTCAACTCCAAATTCCCACAAGGACTTAATGAGCAAGGCTCATCATAGATGTACATAGTTTTAAATTTGGTTTAAAATACTTGTGTAAATAGTTCCTATTTTTATTGAATATTGGTTGTTGAATATTGTTGATTAAATATTGGTTGTTAAATGTTGTGGTTCTTAATAAATAAGGATGTAAGGAGGAAAATGACGAAATAATGGGAAAATAATCAAGACCTGACTGTCACGATTTCAACCCATACTGATTCCTCCATCATCTTGTTACAGAACTGTAACCGAACAACCAATCACAAATGATTAGATCTTAACCTCCGCCCTCCTCTTCTCTCCTTCCTCACCTCCCTCCCGGTGGGGGTGGGTTGTGGGGGGGAGAGGAGGGGCGGGGCAACAGCCCGGTCTGGCGGGGCATTGAATAATCCAAAACTGGACTTCATTGCCTGGTTCTGCCTCTTTCTCGACCCCCCCCCCCCCCCCCCGCCCCCCGCCCCCTTCCCTGACTAACACACTCAATAAACTAAAAACATCGTTCTGCCTTAAACTAACTACAGGATAGATAAACCCAGGACTAACAGGATGACCTAATTCCAACTTATTCTACAACTTAACTTATTTTCTTACCCTACAACCCTCCTCTCCCCCCTCACTGCCCTCCCATCTGGGTGTGGTACGTGTGGGGGGAGGGTGAGAGGGAGAGCGCCAGCGGTTTGTCCTGCATGGGACTCCGCTGCCTAGCTCTGCCTCTTTCTACCTCCAACTCCTCACGTTCTAAATTTTCCATACTTGACCAGAAAATAAAATTTTTTACTTTCACACTGACACCCAGCCTAAAGACCGGGCAGACATTATGAAAAAGGCATTATGGATTACTAATTCTCTATCGTGCAAGCCTCGGTCACGGTTCGAACTTTCTACGAATATTAATTAACTAACCAGGAAGTATCGAAAAATTGAACAAAAATGACAAAAACATTGATAGAACCTGGACATGCCATATATCGAAACGATCGATATATCGACAGCTATCTCCTTCTGGAACAAACAATACCCTAAACCACAAGGGAATCACAAAAACAATGAAAAACCTAAAGAGCAACCGCGACCCTTCACAACACGTCCAAAAATGACTTTCACAACCAATTGCCACTGCAATACCAAAACCAACCACTCTTTTGATGAAGACAACCACCACTTCTTAAAGACCTGGTCAACCAAGGAAGAATAACCACTAATGAGGACCGAAGCAACCGACAACCTACGAGACTCCCAGAACATCGACCACACTCCCAGGAAGAATCGTCGAGACCTGCTGACCACTTGGACACCAACGCCTCCTTCAGGACCTGGAACATCAGACATCAACCTCGCCTTCCATGGTGAGCATCTTTCTGCACACACAGACTTCCCGGGGTCATGCAGTGTATGGGGCACGGGAAGATCTGACACAACATCTCCTGGGGTCGTGCGGTGTATGACAGACAGTTCACAGAGTACAAGTACAAATACATGAGGCTAGGACTGTTTCACCACAACCCTCAGCAGCATTGTTGGCACCTCAAGCGTTTGCAGTCCCACGCTCTGTGGATGCCACGTGTGAGGCCCCTCTAGATGTGGCTGATGCCCTTCTACAGGACAGAAATGAGCCACTACCGGTGATACAGGTGTCTCCAATCGCGCCACACAATGATGATGGTATCCAGGTTGCTGAGACTTCGGTTTCTCTGGTTGTTCCTGATGCACAGCCTGCATTGGAACAGAGACAGGTACGCAGACCTCGTACTGCTGCTCCCAATGTCCCTGCCAGAAGCCAGGTTTGATGACAGTATACATCAGGAACCACAGTCAGGAGAATTGGCGTCTCAGGCCTCTACTCCAGGTCAGGACGGGTCTCAACCGTTGTTTGATTCTCCCCTGGACAGGGAGGTTTTGTCTGGGTTGTTCGCAGCTGACCAGACCTCTGCTATGTCAGTGGACATGAGTGTGGGCCAATATCGTGTCACGAAACACATAAAGACTCAAAGAAAACTAGTGGATTGGTCACTTCATGTTAACAGTAAGATGTTATTGATTGGTGATTCAAATTTGGCCAGAATTCGCACACACAACATTCCAAATTTGCAAGTGGAGAGCTATCCAGGAGCGACTTTTCGACATGCAGCTCACCTCTTGCAATTTGCAGTTGTAAACAAGCTTGTGACGCATGTTGTTTTGTCCTTTGGCATCAACTGCAGAATGCAAAGAATCCGTAAGACTTCTGTGAAACAGCTGCAGACGGCAGTAAGGGCAGCAAAACAACGCTTTCCCTATGCCCAATTGTACATTCCACTGATAAACCTTTCACATCGATTGCCTTCTGCACAACAAGTTGCTTTACGGATTCTCAATGATCACATTACACGTAACATGCCCTATTTGCCCTTGTTGCCAGCCGAACACTTTCTCACAGAAGAGGATGACATACACTGGACCAGGGCCACGGCAAGGGCTATGTTGGGTCACTGGACAGAATGTTTAAAATCCCAGGCCCCTTAAGTCCTAGACCACAGGGGCAATCGGATGCGAGCCCTACAGGGGCTCAAAATGTTTTAGTTTTGAGTAAACAGTTCTCTCCTATGGCCTCTCAACTCACATTACTAAATAAAGGTTTAACATTTGTCCCTACTTGTGGCTCTCCTAAACACCAGCGTCTCCTACTTCAACAAGACATACAACAATACCATCGAAAAATACAGCTGTCTTGTTACTTTAAGGATAGGCCCAGACATGTCCCAAAGACAGAATTGTCTATACGGTTTCGGCCTCCGTCCTTCTGGTGCCCTCCACCATCTAAATTGCCACCAGAATTACCAATTCTTCGTAAACAAGACATGCTGGCATTTAAACGGTTGTACAGACTACAACGTGAGAATCCTAACATAACACCTAGTGAGTTTGAGGCTTTACAAGAGTTAAAAAAGAACAAAGAAATTGTGATCAAGCCTGCTGACAAAGGCAGTACTTTAGTTATTATGGACCGGTTCCAATACACGTATGAGGCTAATAGACAACTCTCAGACTCTACGTATTACGTACCACTTGCTAAGCCAGTGTTTCCAGACACTATACCAGTAGTACACAGTATTATTGATACGTTATACACCAAAAAATACATTACAGCCAAACAGAAGTTGTACTTAAAAGGGACCATTGAACCACGAGTACGTAGATTCTATATCCTTCCAAAGATACACAAGGAGCAGTCCAAGTGGACGGTGCCGGGCCAAATTCCACCAGGCCGGCCAATAGTATCAGATTGTGGAAGTGATACATATCATACAGCGGAATATATTGAGTTCTATTTGACCCCTCTTTCAATTAGGCATCCTTCCTATATTAAAGATACGTCACATTTTATCAGTTCAGTTAAATCCCTCACGGTTCCAGAGTCTGCCCTCTTTTTTACTATAGATATTGATTCATTGTACACTAATATTCCCATTCCTGCGGGCCTGCAGGCCGTCCAAAATGTGTTTGCCAAGTATCCGGACCCCAAGAGACCTGACAGAGTTACTGAAATTATTAGAAATAAATTTGACAAAGAATGATTTTGTTTTTGATGGAAAAGTACTATCTCCAAGTGAAAGGGACGGCTATGGGAAAATGGTTTGTGCCGGCCTACGCAAACATATTTATGGCAGAGTGGGAGGCCAATGTTTTGAATGTTTGCCCAAAGAAACCGTTACACTACCTCAGATATTTGGATGATATTTTCAGTATTTGGGTACATTCTAAAGAGGATTTTGAAGAATTTTTACAGATTTTGGACACATTTGACCCCTCAATACGGATTTAGCATACATTCAGTGACACATCAATAGACTTCTTAGACACCACAGTCTATAAGGGCCCAGATTTTTCTCAGACTAACCACACTGACATTAAGGTCTACTTCAAGGATACGGATACACATGCTTTGTTATTTAAATCTAGTTTTCATCCACGCCATACGTTTGCTGGGCTAGTCAAGTCACAGCTTACACGATTTGACCGTATCTGTACTAGGACAGAAGATTTTGTGGCAGCTGTCCGTATCCTATTCTCAGCTTTACGTAAACGTGGTTACTCCCGGTCCTTTTTGAGACGTTGCTTTCTTGAATATAAGACTAAATCAAATGCTTTAGAAGAAAAAGAGGTAATTCCACTTGTAACAACCTTCTCCACAGTGGCTTTACAGCTTAATTCGGCACTAAAAAACAATTTTCAAACCTACATCATACAGCAAGGCCTCTTGAGTGGACACCGAGTGATATCGGCCTTTAGGAGAAACAATAGGTTGCAGGAATATCTAGTGCGAGCAACTCTCCCTGTAGCACAAGTGTTCAGAAAACCCAATTTACTTACAGACGTTTTTGTGACATTGTATTTTGTAAAAAGCAAGTCTAATGGTAATATTTACACTGTTTCACAAAAGTTCACGCCTCAAGTTAAAAATTGTGTATATATTTTGTTTTGTGCAGTCTGTGGGCTTCAGTATGTAGGGGAGACTCAAAATTCCATATTAACTAGATTTGTGCAGCACAGATATAACCTCAATCATCAGAAACAGACCCATCAACCCCTTATTTCTCATTTTTCGATGCATGGTTCTCAAGCTGTTAGAGTCGCAGGTCTTCAGAGTAATTCCAGCTGGACTACAGAAGACAGAAAGCGAGTGGAACGTCATTGGATTACTATCTTGAAGACCACACATCCATATGGTCTAAATCAAAGATTCGGTTGAAAGTCTTAGGTCAACATGGCTGCTACTATTTTACTTGGCATTTTAATCCTGTCTTGTGATTTGTGAAGTTTTGTTGGATTTGGTGTTTTTTAGTGTTTTCTATCTGTCCTGTAGCCTAACTATAATTGGATTCGGGCCCAATTGCCTAACCCTAACCAGACACAGGCCTACTTGCCTAACCCTAACCAGACACAGGCCTACTTGCCTAACCCTAACCAGACACAGGCCTACTTGCCTAACCCTAACCAGACACAGGCCTACTTGCCTAACCCTAACCAGACACAGGCCTACTTGCCTAACCCTAACCAGACACAGGACTACTTGCCTAACCCTAACCAGGGACTGAATTCTAATATAACCCCAAACCAGACCTAGACCCTAACCTTAACCCTAGTGATCTCCAGCCCTAACCCTCGTGTTTATTAACCCTAATGACTTTTAACCCTAGGACTAGACCTTGACCCCCATTAGAAGGACTTATTACAGACAGAGTAGATGTTGGTCTTTATGTTTTGGTCAATTCATGTTTTAATTAATACATTAAAAACGTATAATAAATATATAAATACATAAATAAATACACAATTTAAAAACATATAAATATATAAATAAATAAATAAATAAATAAACAAACAATCTAAACACATGAATATACACATATATAAATATAAATATGAAAATAAAAAATAAATATAATATAATTTTTTTTAAGTTCATGTTATCAGTTCATGTTGTCTTTTTTCAATTCATGTCAATTTCATGTTAAATTCATGTTGTCTTTAATAAAAACTCTAAAAAAACACTGTTGTCTTGTCTTCTCCCTGCTCCCCTGTCTGTAGTGTCAGTGTCTCCTGATTTCGCCTCAACCAATGGTAGCAGGAGCACGGGGAAAGGGGGCGGAGCTCAGACCTGCTGAAACTAGCAGCACATCTCCTCCTCTGACACACTTTCTCTCACCCATGGACCAGACAAGTTCCAGACGCCTTCTGACTGCTGACAAGCTGCAGACTGTTTTAGTTTAGCGTGCCTTGCCTGATGAAGACGTAATTTAGTCGAAACGTTGCACGGGGCACGCTAGTTTTCTGTTTGATAGTTCTATTTTTGTTTTTCCTTTATTTTATTTTTTCTTCTTTTTTACAAAAAACAAAAAAGACAAAAAAAGTATAAAATAAAAAGACAAAAAAAGTATAAAACATAAAAAAACAAAAAAAAAAGAATTTAAATAAACACACAAACTGCTGAAGGGCCCTTCTGTCCGTTGGTTGGGCCCTGTTCCTAGGAGACATGTGGGAAGACGGAGACGAGTGGACTGTGGTGCGGCGAGGTTTGGGACCACCGTACCAGACGGGGCAGCTATCCGGGGGTGGACCGTGCGTTACCGGTTCCCACTCGGTGGGGACGGTCCTATGCCCATTCTCCTAACCCTAACCCTAAAAAGAAAAAAAAAAAAAAAAAAAAAGTGTTTTGTTGCTTATGCAGTAGTTATAAAGGGACCAAAAGTGCATGGGGTTGTTGCTTACAGCCATACTGCTCTGACACGCCCACTTCCTGGGAGTGGTTAGAGTGGGGCTTGTGTGTGGTGTGCTCTTGTGGAGCTAGCTGTGGCTAGTTAGCCTATTTCCTTTTTGATGTTTTTGGGTTTTCTTTTGATATTTTGGGTTTTTTTCTTTTTGATTTTTTGTTTCCTCCTCCCAGCACACAGGAGTGCTGTTTTTTTTCTTGAGCTCTACTTTGGACTGACCACATGGCTTCGACCACAGCTTGGCCTAAACCATGACAATGGATCATGCTGTAACTGGAGAGCCGGGTGCAAGTGATTCAGTGAGTAACATGGATGGGAGGAGAGATCAAAGTTTGAATATGAATAACACAAAACAGGTTGTTTTTGAGAGAGCTTTGACTGTCTTTTTGGAGCTTGAAGGAGGTGAGGGGTTGTCCCCACTGGCCCTTCTGAGGGCAACTAAAGAGGTATGTGGCACGGTGTTGGCTTGTCGGATGATAACAAAGGACAGGTTTGAGATGACAGTGGCGTCCCAGGCAGCTAAGGCAAAACTGTTGGATGGGTTCCGGGTTGGGGAGACCAGGGTTCATGGGCGTGACATTAATGTGGATGAGCTTGTGGTGTCATTTATGGGTCTGCCAGCATACATTGAGGATGAGGTGATTGCTCAGAAGCTCCTTGCATGGGGAGTCTCTGCTGTGTCTGATGTAAGGAGGAGAATGTGGCCGGGGACAGCTGTTGCTGATGGAACGAGGTTTGTCAGAGTTTGTTTGTGTGTGTGTGCTCTGACCACCTTGTCTCCGACCCCAGAGAGGAGAGTGGGGAGGGGGACGGTGTTAGCCCCGCACTTGGGGCTGAGGCCGTTCCCTCCCCCATTGTTAATGACCTCTTAGACCTCCAGGATACTCTTCAGGGTACACAAGACTCAATAGCGTGGGCGCCTGTGGAGGGGGGGATTGGGGAGTTGTCTCCCCATCCTGCCCCAAAGTGGGAGGGGGGGCTAACTGCCTTACCTCCAAGGCCATGGTGGTGGGGGCTGAACCGGGGAAGGGGATGGGTGCTGGGTGGGATCCGCACCTTACCCCCGAAGTGGAGGGGATGGCTCCTTCATTGAGCCAGGCTCCTAAGCTCAAACGTGCGAGGGGAGTGAGCAGAGGCAGGGCACCGGACAGGCAATCAATGACCGGTGAGAGTGGCAGATCCAGATCCCCGCCCAGGAGGGACAGGTCAGCCTGTGGCGGGGGGGTTTCTGGATCCCAGTACGGCGGGGATGACCAGATGGAGGCATGGGACGGGCGGCCTCTGCCCTCGCTTGTCCCGGTTCCGGGGCAGCCGGGCCCTGTAGCCACTCTGGAGCATGCCACCACCAGCACAAATGAACATTCTTTTGGTGAGTACCTCAGAGGTTTAGATATCTCTGAGGTCAAAAACCGGCAGACACATGGTTGTGGAGGTAAAAATATAAGAAAGAAACTTAAGTAATGGGTGGTTATTTTCTCTGTGTTTTCTCCATGGTGCTCTCCCTTGTCTCCATTAATGCCAGGGGTTTGAGGAGTAGGGTCAAGATGCACAGTGCGATCCAAAGCACCACCTGGGACGTGTTGTGCATCCAGGAGACGGGGTGGGAGGTCGGACATGTGTGTACGGTGGAGGCGATGGCTGTTGGTGTTCTGTACTGGGCCCCGGGCTCCGGGCACTCCCGTGGTGTGGTGATTTTAGTTAAGCCTGGGGTTATGAGTGCATCGTCCCTGGTCTATACTGATCCGTGTGGCCGGTTTTTGGTTATTGACCTTGAGCGTGGTCCCTTTAAAATGCGCCTTATTAATATTCATGCACCAAATGATGAAATGGAAAGGAAAAAATTCCTAATTGATGTGTTTTCTTTTGTAAATGCGTCTTCCGTGATAATTGGTGACTTTAACATTGTTTTGTCTAAAACTGATCTGGGTCCTAATAATGTTTTTAGAAATGATGTTAGTAGGTCTCACTTGTTGGAAGCTGTTACTACTCATGATGTGTCTGAGGTCTGGAGGGGTCTCCACCGTACGGCCCGGGGTTACTCCCGACGTCAGGTGGTGTGTGGGGTTCTCCTCCAGTCTCGGATTGATTTGTGTTTTGTGTCTAGCGCGATCTGGAGATACATCAGTGGGGCTGCGTACACGTGTGTGGGCTGGAGTGACCACTCTCTTTTTTCTGTTGGCCTATTATGACTGTGTTTCTTTGATTTGTGTGTCGGTTTCTGTTTGGGATTTTTGTTGATAATTTGTGTTTCCAGTTTGTCTTTTTGTGTGTCTTTTTGTTTTTAATTCCTCTTCTGCGTGTGTTTCGTGTGTCTTGCCCTGTCGTGTTTTCCTTCCCCACCTCATTGTATCGGTGTTTGTATTTTTTATTTTATGTTGCTTTTATCTGTGTTGATTTTGGTGTATTTTTTCTGTAAATAGCCCCATTTAGTTTGGGTTTTCCCATCCGGTCCCTGTCATGCTTTTCCCTGTGTTAGCTTGGCCTCTACCTGTTTTTGGTATGTCGGGTCCTGAGGTTGATTTTGTGTGGGTCCTTCCTTTTTGTTGTTTCGGTTGTTTTGCCCGAGTCCATGGCTTCCATTTCTATTGTCCCTGTGTGTTTCTGCTTTGTTTTGTATTTATTTTGTGCTTTCGGTACCTGCATCTCCATATGGTTTCCGCTTTGTATTTTCTTGTATATAGCGGTTTTTAATGTTTAGTGTGATATTTTAATAATAAAAGAAAAAAAAAAAAAACGCCCGATCTCGTCTGATCTCGGAAGCTAAGCAGAGTCGGGCCTGGTTAGTACTTGGATGGGAGACCGCCTGGGAATACCAGGTGCTGTAAGCTTTTCTGGCATTTAAGACACAAATACATTTTGCCAGTACAGGAAAATGTCTTGGCTCTATATTATTACCGTAATGGCTATGCTATAACAGTCAATACATGAATACTGGCTCCCGCCTCCCATTTTTGTGACATCATTACATTCTAAATCAAAAACAATTTAAAAAGAACAAAAAAAAAAAAAAAAAAAAAAAAAAGTGTTTTGTTGCTTATGCAGTAGTTATAAAGGGACCAAAAGTGAATGGGGTTGTTGCTTACAGCCATACTGCTCTGACACGCCTCCCGGAAGCGTTGCGGGGGTGTACAGGTGGCAGTGGGGTGCGTGGCAGTGAGATTTGTTTGGAGCTTTCGTTTTTCGTTGTTTGTTTGTTTTTTGATCTGGTTTTAATTTTTTGTAGTTTAACGTTTGTGTGCCCTCCTCCCGGCTTGCGCTGCGGAGGAGCGCGTTTTTTTCTTTTTCGTTTTGAGCTTCGGCTCTCCCGGACGGATCTTATGGCAACGACCTCGGCTCTCCCCACGACAATGGCTTCGGATCACGGACACGGCGGATCGGATTATTCGAAGGGAAAGCAGAAGGAGAAGACCAAGCATGTGGATGCGGGTGCGGTACGGGATGGCCCCGGAGGGCCTAGGATGGCAGAGTGGGAACGTAATGGCGGAACAACAGGTGCTGTGGGGCCTAGCACTAGCGGCGCGCAGAGGCGGTACGAGAAGGAGATGACCGTGTTTCTGGAGGTGGATGGGGGAGAGGTGACGGCCATGAGCCTTATCCGGGCTACCAAGGTGGCGGCGGGGAACATCATCGCCTGTCGTATGATCGCGGCGGATAAATATGAGGTGACCATGACATCTGGGCTGGCCAAGCAGAAATTGCTGGATGGCTTCCGAATTGGAGAGGCCAGAGTACACGGACGTGAAATCACGTCCGATGAGCTGGTGGTTTCCCTCCTGGGGCTGCCGGCGTATTTAGACGATGAGGAAATTAACACCAAGCTCCTCTCATGGGGAGTGACACCGGTCTCCGGAGTGCGCCGGAGGATGTGGCCGGGGACGGACGTCGCCGACGGGACCCGGTTTGTCCGGGTCCGTTTCACCGAGACGGTGCAGTCCCTCCCTTATTCGGCGAGATTTAACACCGCTGCTGGTCCGGAGTATTTCCGTGTGATTCACGACAGGCAGGTAAGAGTGTGCAGAGGGTGCTTACAGCCTGATCATGTGTATCGGGACTGTCCGGATTTTACATGCCGGAAATGTGGGAGACAGGGGCATTATGCTCGGGAGTGTGCGGGGTTGATGTGCGGGGGGTGCAGGGCCCGCCCGTGCGTCTGCGGTGGCTCCGGGGAGGGGCGGACACGCGAGACCAAGGAGGTCGCGGCCTGTGCCGTGGATGGCGCGGGTGAGGTGGCCTCTGCTGAGGGGGATCCTCCCCTCAACGCGTCGCCGTTAATGATGGCTGAGTCTGGCCTTTCGGTCGTGCCGGAGACGCAAGAGGCGCTGGCGCCTGCGCGGGAGGGGACCGCTCCCGGTCCCGCTCCTGCCCAGGGGGAACGGGCTCACGTTAGCCTGATTCCTAAGTCGCGGGGGCTGAACCCGGGACAGGGGGAGACGCTGGGAAGGCTCCGCGCTCTGCCCTGGAACGGGGGGAGACCGCTCTGGACGGGGGCGGGGCTCCTAAGTCTGCCAGTAGCGCCAGCCCGGAGCGGGGTAGGGGCGCGGAAAGGGGCAAGTCTGGGATCCGAGGTGGAGCGGGCTCGGCGGAGCGAGGGTCCTTTGACCAGGGCCTGCTGCTTCCGCAGAGGGAGCGCTCCAAGGTGCGCATAGCGCATGTCCCGAGACACTCTGTACCGGCGCTCCCGCGCCCTGCCCCGCCGGTTGTGCCCGCGGCGGAGAGCGCAGAAGCCCACGAGTCAGATGAAGATTTGATGGAGTTTGATACTGCGGAGCTAAAGAAATGTGAGTCTGACAGCGGTGGGGGGAGGATCCCTACAAAGAAGCAGAGGTAATGGTACGGTGTCCGCCCCTTCTCTTTTTGTGTATGTCTCTCTCCCTCGTCTCCTTAAATGCCGGAGGGCTGCGGAGCCCAGCCCGGCTGCATGGGGTCCTGAGTGGGGCCCGTTGGACCGTGCTTTGTCTGCAGGAGACGTGGTGGGAGGGACAGCACGTGAGAGCCGCTGAGGCGTGGGCTCCGCGTGCTCCCGTGGCGTGGCCGTGTTTGTGCGGCCGGGCCCGCTAGGACTCCCAGCAGTAGTGCGCGCCGATCCGCACGGTAGATACATTATACTCGATTTTACAGCAGAGATTCCCTTTCGCTTGTTTAATCTGTATGCTCCCAACACTGAGAGGGAACGTAGGGAATTATTTTTAGAACTCTTCCCTCTCGTGACAGAGCGGACGGTCATGGTGGGTGATTTTAACACCTTTTTATCCAGGTTGGATATTGGGCCCAACAACCAATATAAAGCGGATACAGGGCGCGCACTGCTGCTGGGACTCATTCGGGACCATGGCCTGACTGACGTCTGGAGGAGCTCCAACCCTCGTGGGCGGGGCTTCTCCAGATGTCAGGTCGTGGAGGGGCAACTGAAGCAGACACGTATAGACCTCTGTCTCGCCACAGGGCCCCTCGCTCAACATCTTGGGGGCGCCCGGTACACATGGACAGCGCTGAGCGACCACTCCTTCCTGGCCGTTGACCTGGCGTTCCCGGGGGTCCGGAGGGGTGGGGGGCTCTGGGCTTTTAACAACTCCCTCCTGGGGGACGATCTGTTTCTTTCTAAAGTCCACAGGCTCATCGACGCTCTCGAGGGTGAGCTGGAGTGCATCGACAGCGCGATTGAGTGGTGGGAGGCGGCCAAGCTCCGGTTCAAGAGGCTGGCTGTCAGCTACGGCAAACATCGCCGGTGGACTGAGGGGCAGCGCGAGCAGTCCCTGCGCCGCCGCCTCCAGGCGCTGTCTGCGCAGGCGGCCGTGCAGGCCGGTCCGGTGGACCCGGAGTACCTCGAGCTCCAAGGCCAACTGGAGCGCATGGAGGTCCAGAAGTGCAGGGGCGCCATCGTCAGGGCGCGGGTGCGGTACGCGGTGGAGGGAGAGCGGTCCACGGCCTACTTCTTCGGCCTGGAGAGGTCCAAACAGGAGCGGCAGACCATCAAGGCGCTGGTCAGCGCCACTGCGGGCGGTGTGGTGACGGAGCCGGACGATCTTCTGGAGGAGGCCGAGAGGTTCTACTCCCAGCTGTTCCGCCGCCAACCCGTGTCCCTCCGCCACGCGCGCGCCGCCGTCGGGGCCGTTTCTGTGGCCTTGGCGGCGGAGGAGCGCGAAGTGTGCGATGCGCCTATCGGAGCGGAGGAGATCATTGAGGCGATTAAGCGTCTTAATAACAACAAGAGCCCCGGGGCGGACGGCCTCACGGCAGAGTTTTATAAGATCTTCGCGCACCGTCTGGCCCCCATCCTCCAGGTCCTATTTCAGGACCTGGAGCGGGAACAAAAACAATTTATTAAAAAAAAAAAAAAAAAAAAAAGTGTTTTGTTGCTTATGCAGTAGTTATAAAGGGACCAAAAGTGCATGGGGTTGTTGCTTACAGCCATACTGCTCTGACACGCCCACTTCCTGGGAGTGGTTAGAGTGGGGCTTGTGTGTGTGGTGTGCTCTTGTGGAGCTAGCTGTGGCTAGTTAGCCTATTGTTCATTTTTTTGATGTTTTTGGGTTTTCTTTTGATATTTTGGGTTTTTTTCTTTTTGATTTTTTGTTTCCTCCTCCCAGCACACAGGAGTGCTGTTTTTTTTCTTGAGCTCTACTTTGGACTGACCACATGGCTTCGACCACAGCTTGGCCAAAACCATGACAATGGATCATGCTGTAACTGGAGAGCCGGGTGCAAGTGATTCAGTGAGTAACATGGATGGGAGGAGAGATCATAGTTTGAATATGAATAACACAAAACAGGTTGTTTTTGAGAGAGCTTTGACTGTCTTTTTGGAGCTTGAAGGAGGTGAGGGGTTGTCCCCACTGGCCCTTCTGAGGGCAACTAAAGAGGTATGTGGCACGGTGTTGGCTTGTCGGATGATAACAAAGGACAGGTTTGAGATGACAGTGGCGTCCCAGGCAGCTAAGGCAAAACTGTTGGATGGGTTCCGGGTTGGGGAGACCAGGGTTCATGGGCGTGACATTAATGTGGATGAGCTTGTGGTGTCATTTATGGGTCTGCCAGCATACATTGAGGATGAGGTGATTGCTCAGAAGCTCCTTGCATGGGGAGTCTCTGCTGTGTCTGATGTAAGGAGGAGAATGTGGCCGGGGACGGCTGTTGCTGATGGGACGAGGTTTGTCAGAGTTTGTTTCACTGACCAGGTGCGGTTCCTTCCTTATTCTGTCAGGTTTGACACTGTGGGGGGGCCTGAATACTTTAGGGTCATTCATGATAGACAGGTGAAGGTGTGCAGGGGGTGTCTCCAGCCTGACCATGTGCTGCGTGAGTGCCCTGATTTTCTGTGTCGACGGTGTGGGGGACAGGGACATTACGCGTGGGAGTGTACGGAGCCAAGGGCTCCAAGGTGTGGACGCTGTCAGCAGTTTCTATTTGTGTGTGTGTGCTCTGACCACCTTGTCTCCGACCCCGGAGAGGAGAGTGGGGAGGGGGACGGTGTTAGCCCCGCACTTGGGGCTGGGGCCGTTCCCTCCCCCATTGTTAATGACCTCTTAGACCTCCAGGATACTCTTCAGGGTACACAAGACTCAATAGCGTGGGCGCCTGTGGAGGGGGGGATTGGGAAGTTGTCTCCCCATCCTGCCCCAAAGCGGGGGGGGGGGGGCTAACTGCCTTACCTCCAAGGCCATGGTGGTGGGGGTTGAACCGGGGAAGGGGATGGGTGCTGGGCGGGATCTGCACCTTACCCCCGAAGCAGAGGGGATGGCTCCTTCTTTGAGCCAGGCTCCTAAGCCCAAATGTGCGAGAGTAGTGAGCAGAGGCAGGGCACCGGACAGGCAATCAATGACCGATGAGAGTGGCAGATCCAGATCCCTGCCCAGGAGGGACAGGTCAGCCTGTGGCAGGGGGGTTTCTGGATTCCAGCCTGGCGGTTCCGGGGCAGCCAGGCCCTGTAGCCACTCTAGAGCGTGCCACCACCAGCGCAAATGAACATTCTTTTGGTGAGGACCGCAGGGGTTTTGATATCTGAGGTCAAAAACCGGTGCTGTAAGCTTTTCTGGCACTCAAGACACAAATACATTTTGCCAGTACAGGAAAATGTCTTGGCTCTATATTATTACCGTAATGGCTATGCTGGTAGAAATAAATTTTGATCATACATGCAATGGAAGCGAGTAAGGTGTAGGCTATCTATAAAGAAAAACACTGGTGTGGTATGCCATTGTTTCACATGTATTTATTCTTGTTTAACTAATCGCATACGTAAAGCCACGTTGTTTTTTACTTTGAAATAATTGAAATAAATAATAATAGAGTAGAAAGCTTTGCTGATATCCATTACACTGACGGATATTACTTGTAAATCAAATCTAATAGATTTTGTAAGCGGTACGTGCTCGTCAACATCTGAGTGGTGACTGTAAACAGATTGAGAGCCATGGAAGCAGTTGTAAAGTATCAAACAGCATTACACACGAGTGTATTATGTAGCCTAACATCCTGACAAAAAGCTACATGAAAAACTGCCCTATTTCAACCAATATAGGATATTTGATAATAATAATAAAAAAATAGAATGATGATTATTATTATTATTATGATTATTATTATTAAATAATAACAATAATAATAACAATAATAATAATAGCCTAAACAAACATTTTTCTAGGTTGTTAATGTCAGCATATTGTTAAAGGTTTTTTTCTTTCAAATATTCGACTGCAACTTCATCCATGTTTTGAGTTTCCCTTGCATAAAAGTTCTGTAATGTGGCAAAGTATAATAACTCAATTTTGGGTGGATACCACCAATTGATTCTGCAAATTACCCAAGGTGTTGTAAATCACAGTAATTGTTGGAAAAACTATAAATGTAGCGCACATGGCCTGTGCGTAATACTTCACCATGGCACTGCTGGAGGATCAAGTGAAGGGCCGAATACGGTGAGAAAAAGTTTTTAGAGACCATGCAGACCTGTTGGCTCATTCTGATGAGTGGCTTATGAGCCGTTTCAGATTTCCATGAGCTCTTGGAATTATGCGCCAAATTGGGGCCAGGAAAGACCACGCACCGTAACCACACCATCCCCGTCCACATGCAAGTCCTAACTTCTCTGGGGTTGCTGGCAACTGGATCCTACCAACGGAGATGGCTGACAGATGTGTGTAATATAGCTACTGCTGGCAAATTGTGTCCTTTCCACTGTGATTGTATCTCTGAAAATGTTTTTAATTTTGTAGGTCTGGGATATCTCAGCAGTCTTTGCCATATTGCCAGCTGTAGTGGATGGCGTCATTTGTCTCTGCAGTCGTTATATCAGGTTTTCCTACACTTTGGATGAACAGGCCGACATTAAAAGGTAATTTGCAGCAATGTCCGGTTTTCCAAATGTAATCTGCGCTATTGACTGTACCCATGTTGCAATACGGGCTCCATATACTCATGAGTTTGTGTATGTGAACCACAAACACGTGCATACTATTAATGTGCAAGTAATATGTGATGCACATATGACTTTTACAAACATAGTTGCACGCTGGCCTGGCTCCACGCACGATTCTTTTATTCTGACACAGCAGTGTAGGGAGAAGACTGCAGGCAGGCACAGTGTGTGATGGCAGGCTTGTTGGTGAGTTAAACTTATTTAATTTTATCAATGCATCCTAAATGCAAACTTGCCACCAACAACTATTTAATGTCTTACAGCCAACAGCTGCTATCCACTGTGGCACTGGCTTCTCAGTGTTTTTAAATCCACAGAGTGCAGAGGAGCAGGGGCATAATGACTTTCATGCCCGTGCGTGATCTGTGGGGGAGTGCACTATCGGCCTCATGAAGTGCCGGTGGCGCGCTTTGGATTCATCTTGGGGCAGATTTTTTTTTTCACCCTGCAAAGGTGTACAAAATCATCATGGCCTGCGCCGTTTTGCATAATCTGGCCCTACAGCACAACATCCCTCTCCCACCTGACCTCCCTCCTCCTGCACCTTTGGACCCAGACAACCAGCCCCGTGCCCAACATGAAAGTCACCAACAGGGCGCAAGAATCCGTGAAGTGGTGATGCGGAATTTTTAACAAAAGACAAGAAAAAAGGTTCATTTTTGGACAGTATCTTTTAATGTTTGCACCATTTGAGCCAATACACTTCTTATTTCTCTTAATTCACTAGAAAGATTGTTAATTGCCTCTATTGTCTCCTTTTGTAGATGAAGTACAGTCTGAGAACCCAACCGCTCACAGGTGTGCCATTTTGTGGCTGCGCACTTCTGGGTGGAGGCTGATCTGGCGCAGTTGATGGCCCCTCACCGGGATCGTCCTCTGTTTTCTGCACCCTCACCAACCAAAGTTCCTGTTACAAGTTTTAGTTTTGATTCATCGTAGGATCATAGATCAGCTCTGTAAGGATTCATCCAGACGTGGTTGAGGAAGTCCATAGGATGCAGCAGGGCCTCATCCAGACAGGTGAGTGGGGTGAGGGTGATCCGGGAAATCCTTAGGAGGTGAGGTTGAGGGCCCACAGGTCAGGACAGGAGCACAGATGGGGCCAGCTAAGAGCCAATCGTCACTGGGACATCTGCCAGCAGCCAGGCATCTGAAACAGTCCCCACTCCCCCAGAGGGGAGCAGGAGAGAGGGACAATTTGTGAATAGCAATAAACTGATTGGGGATAGAGTATTTCATTATATTAATTACAGTGATAGAAGAGGAGCAGCAGATGAAACCAGAGGACAGAGGCTCAGTGCACCATACTTCCCCCAGCTTCTAGAGCAGCCTAGCTTCAGCTGTGGAGTTAACCCTGTTCCTAGCTGGCCTGACCATAAGCTTTCTCAAAGAGGAACGTTTTAAGCCTAACCTTAAATGTAGAGACTGTGTCTGCCTCTCTAACATGAGCTGGAAGCTGATTCCAGGAGCTTGGTAACTAAAGGCTCTACCTCCAACTGTACTTTTAGAAACCTTGGGAACCACTAATAGCCCTGCATTTTGTGAGCGCAGTACTCTGCTTGGTTGGTATGGCTCTATAACATCATTAATGTAGGATGGCGCCATACCATTTACAGCCTTGTAAGTCAGGAGAAGGATTTTAAACCCAATTCTGAATTCAACTGGAAGCCAATGAAGTGAAGCTAGCACAGGAGTAATATGTTCTCTCCTGTTAGTTCCTGTTAATAATCTTGCTGCTGTGTTTTGAACAAGCTGAAAACATTTTGAGTTTTTAGGGCACGCTGCCAGCAGAGAGTTACAGTAATCCAACCAAGATGTAACAAACGCATGGACAAGTTTTTCAGCATCATTTTTAGATAAAATATTTCTGATTTTTGCTATGTTACGTAAGTGAAAGAATGCTGTTTTACAGGCTTGGTTTATATGAGCCTTAAATGATAAATTTTGGTCAAATAAAACTCCTAAGTTTCTCACAGTAGAACTTGAGGCTACACTGACACCGTCCAGGGAGACTCTCTGGTCAGACAGAGCATCTCTCAGCTTTTTGGGGCCTAGTATAATGACCTCTGTTTTTTCTGGGTTTAGGAGGAGATAATTAATTGTCATCCAGGTCTTTATGTCTCTCACACAGGCGCTAAGTTTCTCAACGCGATCATTCTGATCAGGTTTAATTGATAAATACAACTGTGTATCGTCTGCGTAACAGTGAAAATTAATGCCATGTTTTCTGATTATGTTTCCTAAAGGCAGCTTGTAAAGCATGAACAGAATGGGTCCAAGTACTGAGCCTTGTGGCACTCCATAGCTAACTTTACTGCACTGTGAGGAATGTTCATTTACACTGACAAACTGGTACCTATCAGATAAGTAGGATTTAAACCAGCAGAGGGCACTCCTCTGACCCCTATGTCACAGTCTAATCTCTGGAGTAAGATGCTGTGGTCAATGGTGTCAAAGGCTGCACTGAGATCAAACAAAACTAGGATTGAGACCAGTCCATTGTCTGAACTTAATAACAAGTAATTTGTGACTCTAACTAATGCAGTTTATGTGCTATGGTGGGGTCTAAAACCTGACTGAAAGTCTTCAAATAAGCTATTGTCCTGTAGGTGGCGACATAACTGTTTAACTACAACTCTATCTAGGATTTTTGAAATAAAAGGGAGATTTGATATTGGTCTATAGTTGGCTAAAATGTCAGGATCTAGACTGGGTTTTTTCAGAAGCGGTTTAATAACTGCATATTTAAAAGACTGTGGCACATAGCCTGTTTCTAGGGAGGTTTTTATTATGTTCAGTATAGATTCATTAATTAGGGGAAGAGTTTCTTTAAAAAGTTTGGTAGGAATTGGATCTAAAAGACAAGTTGAGGTTTTGGAGGACATAATGACATTGAGGACATGATGTTATCTCAGTTTGATCTACACCGATGAAGCAGTCTAACGTTACAGATGGTTTTATAGTGGCCTCCATTTTTACAGCTTTGGCTTGCTCTGAGCTGATCGTAGGGAGAATTTTTTTAAATAAAGTTTGATTTACCTCTGTCCTTGGTGTTATCTGTGTCTCCCTCTGCCTCCGACACAATACCACACACGCTGGCCTCTCCAATTATGGAGGCTATTTTGGCATGATTGCTGCCATGCTTGGTCGGTGAGTGGACAGCCGCCTCTTTGCTTTAAATTAAAAAAAGGGTTTACAACACATTCAGACCATATACATATATATTTTTTTACTTCTGCTATGGTTCGTCCCGTTCCACTCACGCCCTTGACCGGACACAATGTGCTGCCACTCCGTCTACTTTCTTTAGCAGTGCTATGCCCTCCAAATGAAATATTTTTTCGGGCCTCCGCGTCTCCAACTAACGTCTCCATCTCTGTAAAGTTCGACTTCTTCCTCTTCTCACCAGCCATGATTCACAATGAAAGAACAATGCCGTCCAAGGTCCCTTACCGCATTCATGAGCCATTTTGCATTCTTTGGTGGAGTCCAGGCATGGAACGGGCATGGGGTGGGGTGAGGTGCACACCTTTCTATGCCAGGTGGGGTCTATTAAAAGGAAATTGCGTGCAGGTGTGCGTGCACCTGATTTTATAAGTGTGAATATTTTCCAACGTACGTAGCTTTTGCGTTTCTGTTGTACGTAGACTTTTAGTAAGATTTCCATGCACAGTTTTATAAATGAGACCCCTGGTCTGGAGCGGGGTAGGTTCTGGTTTAGAGACTGAGAAACCAACATGGACCTATTCAACTGTGAGCAAAATTACACGTGACACATATACTGCCAACTTTTTGTTCTGGGCCTCATTTTTCCACATTAGAAAAGTGTGTCAAAGTATGTATTTATTTTTATTGACTTTCAAAGGCTAAAGGCTAAAGGCTTTACTTAAACTCGTGAAACAGGTAGAGATGATGTTTTATATTTAAATCAGTTTTATTGTTGTCGTTGTTTTGGGCGAGGCTACTGCAATCAGCTCCACCTAAAGATTAGACTGAACGCTATTGGCTGAACTGTGCCAGTGTCTGTCTGATCAGTGCTGCAGTCAGTGGTTGAAGGTTTAACTTTGAGTTAACAGAAAGTTCAGAACCAGCTTCAAGCAACACTCAACATTACTCAGTTCAACCATCTTCCAGCAACGGGCCACTGGAGAATGAAATAAACCTAATTAAATGGAGCGACCTAATATTTGCTAAAGACTGTGAGCATGCTTGTGAATTTTTTAAATCTAAATTAACAAACAGACAATTGATAAGTACACAAGTTACTTCACAGTTAAGGAAGGCAAAAGCAAATTACTTTCTTGATAATATTCAACAGGCAAACAGGAATCTACAAAAGTTGTGTGAACAATTTATAAACTAATGGGCCAAGAACATCAAAATGAAAAGAGCCCACAATAAATGGGACAATACAAAAGGAGTACTTAAATGTGGCAAATAGATTCACCTGCCATTTTATTGACTCCTGTTTGGAACTCCAACAAAAAAATGTATGCAATTGATACCCCAGATGTTTTAGCTAATGATCCACAAGGACTTGAACTTTGTTGTGTTAATGAGGTAAAAGTACATCAAATTCTACCATCCTTGTCAAATTTTAAGGCAAAGCAAAATTGGGCACTTAAAAACTGACTGGTTATATAGGTAATTGGGTAGATTAAATAAACAGTCATTTCAGAAAAAAATATTTCCAGCAGCATTTAAAACAGTGATAGTAATACCAGTGCATAAAAGTGGTGAGAGAATAGGGGTTAGCAACTATAGGCCCATAAGCATACTGTCTGCTGCCTCAAAAGTGATTGAAAATTTAGTGGCGGAACAGCTTGTGGCACATCTAAACAGTAAAGATTTACTGCACCCACTGCAGTTTGGGTTTAGGAGCATCTATTCAACTGAGACTGCATGTTATTTTTTTTTTAGAAAAAAAAAAATGACTGGATAAGGGAGGAGTGGCAGCAGCAGTATTCTTGAATCTTAAAAAAGCCTTCAATACTGTAAACCACTCAGTGCTATTATCAAAGTTTACAAAATTTAATCTTTCTGAAAGGACCTTAAAATGTTTGTAGTCTTACATCTCTGAACAATCAAAGTGAGTTTGTATAAATAAACTTTCATAAAAACCTTGTACATTAAGAATTCCAAAGGGCTCAATTTTGGGGTCCCTGTTTTGCCATTATCAGTGACCTGCCAACAGTTTGTACAGATGTGGAAATTTGCCCAATGGTTACAAAAGTCAGGTCTAACATTAAATACAAAGAATACTGAGGCAATGTAACAAATTATAAGTCTGCAACTTAGTGTACAGGGACAAATGATTAATAATGCTAACAAAGTGAAATACTTGGGTCTATAGCTGGATTAAACCTTGACCTTTTAAAAAACATAATATTGCAAATTTTAGACTTATTCGGAACTCAATACAGAGGCATCAAAGGCATTCTTCATGTCATTTTTTTTTTTTTCCCATTTACATTGTGTAACCTGTTGGTCCCAGCCTGGTCAGACTCTGAGGAAGTCAATTGAGACTCTTTAAACATTCTTTTAAAGTCAAAAGACAAAAAATCATTGAACAATCATTGTAATATATTAAATGAATACTAATTTTTTAATTTTGATAACATGATCCCATATTCCAGTCATGTCCAAAGTGCTGCCCAGGGGCCTTTTTTGTCACAGGTCAAGATTTCTAATGGCCCTCAGCTTCTATGACAAAATGTATTGCTTATGGCCCAGCAGTGTTTCTGTTGCCTGGAAATTCCAGACTCACCGCTGTACCTGCAGATGAGTCTGGTCGCCTTAGAATCAATTCGATTTCTAGGGCGGAGCAAACCCGAGTTAACGAACAGCGGAGTTAGCCAATCAGAAAATGGCGGACGGGACGTTAACAAAGCGACAAGAAAGTGAGAAAGTAAACAAACGGAGTAGTGAAGCCCCGAGGGAGGAACGAGAGAGTTATTTCAACATTACCGTACCATACCGCTGAATGAAACAAACTCTCAGCTCCTCGGTGCCATCTTGATTGTTGTCGGTGAGGAGACGCGTACGAGTGACGCTGCTCGCGAAGAACACGTGACTTAAATAAACCAATCAAAATGCACGGTACGGTTTGGATTTGAGTAAACCACTGCGGACGGCGTGGTGACCAGACTGATATTTCTCTGTAGAATAACACAGAGACATATCAGTCTGGATTTTCCAGGCAAGTGTTTCTGTAGCTTGATCTGTACATTTGTGCATCTCATCTATACTCAGTTTGTATAAAACGTCAGTGCAAGTTTTGTTTGTTTTGGCATTAGAAATTCTGTCTCATTAATCTTTGTAAGCATTACAGTCAGCCTGAGCTAAAAATATGACATAGGGGATGGGAAATTTTTATGTCCTAAGATGTTGTTGGGAAATTACAAGTATATGGATTTTGAAAACAAAATACTGTGCATGAATTCAGTTCCTACTGTAGAAAACATCAGGAGGTAACTGTCGGCCCTGGGACCTTTGCACATGTTCAAATCTGGTCCTCTTTGGAAAAAGTTTGGACACCTCTTCTTTATTCTGAAATATGATTGCTCTTTAGAATAATAAGTAATGCTGCTCCACCTACTTTTAAAATACTTTTTCAGTTTTGATCAGAACAGATGACTAAAAGATTTTGATCTGTAAGTTCAGATCTTTGTCCTCTACAGTAGAGAAACATTGGAACTTGCTCCCAGTTGAGCTAAAAACTTGTACCATCTGCCACACTTTGTCCGATGGGTTAAAACAATGACTTTTGAACAATCAGATATGTCAGCATTAAGTGGCTTTTATTATTCTGAGTGAATGAACTGATTGTGTGTGGTGTGGTCATAGTGAGGATGTGATTTGAATGTGCAGGGATGTTTGAACGTCTGTATATGTATTTAATTGTATTTATTTATTTACATTTTATTGCTCACCTGCCCGGGGACTACAGATGGAAAGTAGCAGTTTCTAAATTTGGTGTAAAGCATCTATTCTTTTATAAAATTAATGTAGGTCACATGATCAG
Source organism: Bostrychus sinensis (assembly GCA_020698575.1). NCBI lineage: Eukaryota > Metazoa > Chordata > Actinopteri > Gobiiformes > Eleotridae > Bostrychus > Bostrychus sinensis. The sequence goes on along the minus strand of CM036244.1, from coordinate 41,769,751 downwards.
TGTGTGACATGCCATGCCAAAATGGCAATGTCACTTCAGCACATGCCATTTCAACAAAATGGCCGCCACTGACTGTGTTGCCAGATAAGATGGTATACATCAGCTTATAGGTGTTTCTCCTCTACTCTGGGGAGGAACAAGCTGCTTTACTCCAAATGCTGAGGTACAGCCTGAAGACAGTATTGTAAGTAGCAGACATGTGATGTCTTAAACCCTCCCCCTGTTTAGTGAGGGCTTCTCCACTCCATAGATGGCCTCCTTCACGCCACTTTCAAACTACCTCTCTCTTTCCAGTATGTGTCTTTTAGGAAAAAACAAACTTGATGTCCAGTAGATTTAGAGAATTTTTTGTGTGTGTATTTGTCAACCTGGATATGTAACCATGAACCTACATAGATTAAAGACTATTGTATTGTTGATAATCAGAGATTGGGATTAACAGGAATGTAGCACAGGTATACAGACGTGCGTAGTCTGCCGGAAACCAAGAAGAGGGGGAAAAAAGCGTTGAATTCGAAGCATCTGGACATAAGTTGTCAAGGTGAAGACGTTTCATCCCTCATCCAAAAGGACTTTGTCAATTCTGAAGCAGAAGAACTGCGCATGCGCCCCTCCACCATTTCAAAACAATGGCGCAAATATGGTGGATCAGCCGCCAAGCGCTCACTCGTCGTCTCAGGTAAAAGGTTTTTCTTCCAAATTTGGACATGATTAAGGGTTAGTTATCACTAATAACAGAGAGGATTTTGTCTAAGTAATATAAATGTCCAAGTAATTTAACTTACAGGGACTGCTGATGACACACTTACTAGAACGCCTCAGGTCAAGAAAAAGTGCCATTTTACCTGGCCATCAGCTGGACTTGGACTATTTTCAGTATGATATCAATCAAGAAGTGTTTATTTAGTGATCGGCCTCCACTATCTTTGATGTGCCAAATGAAATTTTGGAGACCCTCATGGATCTATAACAAAAAATTCATGCAGCTCTTTCCCAAGAGCTGTATTTAACTTTCTGGAGAGCGTGTGGTGGCACTCATAGTAGCTGCAGCCTGGAGACTTGCTCCAAACACAATTTCACTGTATTTTTTTGTGCATGACAATAATCCATACGCAGAGTGAATGCCCCTGGAATTTTGGAAAGAACGACGCAGCTGGGGTGTATGGTCAGGAGGTCATATTTTGTTCAAAGTCCATTGTCCTTAGTCCACATCAATACAAACCACAAGCTCATAAGGTATTGTCTTATATTTTAATTATGACAATGTAATGTTATGCAATATTTTGTTTAACATTGTTTTACTTGTAAATCATCATCATTCGGTGGGATAGCTGGATTCTCATGTTTGATCAACTGTTTGTGAAGCCCTTTGAGGCGACTTTTGTTGCCATACTGGGCTATACAAATAAAAAACCTGAATTGAATTCATGTAAACATTTTTCAACCTAGTGAAATCTGTCTCTTTCCATCTACCTGCATATGTTTGGATGTATTGAGTGATTTATTGAATTGAATAATTTAAGGCAGTGGTTCTTAAATCTCTCCTTGAAGTACCCCTTGCCCTGCACACTTTGTATGTCTCCCTAATCAGACACTCCACACACAGCTGATAAGTGGAATAAGGTGTTAGATGAAGGAGACATGCACAAAGTGAATGGCAGGGGGACCTGTGTTGACTGTGTGCCAGAGTGTGAGGCCTGTGGGGTTCCCAGCCAGGACAGCTCTGAAGAGGAGACTGAAACACTGAGTGACAGAGGTGCTAAGTCAGGAGTGGAGGCTGAGGGTGATGGGCCTGATGATCCTCGTCTTTCTCACTGCGTGACTGTAAAAAGAAACAAAGAGCAATGAGTATAATCCTAATCTGTCTTTTAGACCTTCCCTCTCAGTCTGTGTCTCACCTTGACACAGACTGACACAGGTGCGTCAAAGATGCCCGGTGGAGGGCAGAGAAAAAACACAACATCACTCTTGGGGTCAAGGTCCTCCTGTAGCTCCAGCCACCTGTACTCCTCAAGCTCCAGATAAAGTTGCGCAGCCCCAAAAGACTGAGATGTCTTCTGCTCTTTGATCTTATAAACTAAAGGATAAAGCTTAATTTGTGATAAAAGCACTTGAGTTTAGTGTTCAGGCTAATCCAGACTAAATCTGCTTCAGACCAGGCTCAGCTGCCTGTATAAGTTTCCATAGTGACTGAGTGAGTCTCAGGATGAGCCTGTTTTATGGCACAGACAGACAACAAAATAAGGCCTTGTTCACATGTCCTTGTCCAAATACGATCATTTTTGAAACCAAGCCTCAAAGGGGAAAGATTTCAAAATGGCATATTCAGTTTCTGGGTTTACAGCTGATAAAACATCTTTTTTGAAAAGATGTGTTCAAGCTGCAGATGCTACAGAGCTTTTACAGCTTTTTACAGAGCTTGTCTGCTTTAAGTGCTTTTCTGTGACGGCAATACAGTGCCACTACCAGGCCTGGCAGATGTATTACAGCGTTTTCAGTAGTTTTGTGTGGCTGCACACAGTTTCTGAAACTGTACTGTTTATAGAAAACTTTTTGAAACAATAACGTTTTCATCTCCGTGTGTACAAGGCCTAAGTCTAACTGCATTCAGTTCTTGAAACAGAGCCCGTGTGTTGCTTGAAGTTGTTCACCCAAGTCAACACCAAACCACTGATTACTGCAGCTGCAGCACTGATCTGGCACAAACTGGCACAGTAAGCCAATAGCATTCAGTGTAGAGGGAAGGAGGCGGGGCTATAACAGCAGGGGCACAGGTGGAGCTGATCAGTGCAGCAAAAAAATAAAACATGACATTTTATATGAAAGTGAGATTAAAAAAATAAATTTGTTGATGATATTGCATTTTTTGGATATGGTTTGCATGGAGAATGTTGTTCCAAAGTGATACTGTGTGGGGTGTTAAGTTATGTTTGTAGAGTATTTTCCAGTAGGACAGAACTTGTTGGTGAGAACTGGACAACTTTACATTTAGTTCAGGAACACTGTAGCCACAATCCATAAGAAACTGTAATCTTCCAGAAGGGCTGAGTATTTTATTAGGGGAAATATGCCCAAGGTTTTCTGTATTTTTCAAAAATGATTTTAGCCAATTGTATTTTATCATACCCTCAACTTTTGTGAGCAAAATGAAAGCAAAAAAATTGTGAAATCTTTTTGCATCCATACATTGAAATTATATTTAGCCAGTTTGTTGTCTGGTTGCCAAATGTATGTGTTTGTAGTTACATATAAATTCCCACATATTTTATGTCCTGTTTAAGTGCCATTTTATGAAGGGTTTTTTGAGAATATTTTTGCTTGGCAAAAAGTTCATTTATTTTGATAAAAAAATGAACCAGAGGCTTTGGAGAACAGAATAACTGCCTGTAAAGCTGTGGGAATTTGAGTCATTTTTATGAATGCATCATCTCTGCACAGACTAATAATTAGCTCCATCCACAAGGAAGTAGATGCCCGATCCCATCAGCCCTCGGAGGCTAAGCAGGGTAGGGCCTGGTCAGTGCCTGGGTGGGAGATCACTGGGGAACATCAGGAAGCCGGTGTGAGTGAGTGGTTGGTGGTGGTCGGAGGGTCCGTTGGTGCAGATGTGTGCAGCTGCGCTTCTGTCAGTCTGCCCCAGGGCAGCTGTGGCTACATAATGTAGCTCACCGACTGTGGAGAGAATGAAATACCCCTTCCCTTCTATGTAAAGTGCTTTGGGAGATTTATGTCATGGGTAAAGCGCTATACAAATACCATTCCCCTCCCTTTCCTTTTCAAGTAGTCTACTTTTCAAAGACAGAATATTTTTAAGTGCACATGTTTTTCCTCCTGCTAACATAAATAAACCTGGACTAATGAATTATGCCTTTGTTTTAATTACAGCAATGCATGGTGCCATAGAGCAGTTCCAAACATATGCACTGTATGTACAAACTTTGGCCCATGTTTAAAAAGTTGTAGAGGTTTTTCTTTTTTTCAAGGTGCTTTATCATGTTAAAGGCTTGTGTTTCCCACCATTTTCTCCCTATATAGGTGTGTGTGAGTGGGCGGAGTCTGGGTACTGGCAGTTACTCACCTGTGTGCAATCTTCAATCAGCCACAGTCTACAAAGAGCCTGCTCTCAGCCACACTCTGCCAGACTCTTCTGTCAGGTTAAACTGGGTATTTTCAGTTGGTCTTTCTAGTTTGAGTGATCAAGTTACTTACCTTGTCTAAAAAAAATTTTTGTCTTCTATTTTTTTTTTTTGTTTTGTTTTAAGCTGTTTCAATTTTCTTATCTTCTTGTATGCAATATTTTAAGCCTTAAGGCTTTTTTTTTTTTTTTTTTGTAAAAAGATCTATTAAGTTGAGACCACTGCCCTTACACTTATAGTTTTTAAAGCTTTAAAAAAAATCCTTGTCTTGTTTCCAGATTATTAATCAAGTTAATTTCTTTCAATCTCTCGCCTGGCAAGTCATACACTGTCAGGCAGTGTACGAGCCAGTTAATGAACACAGGGCCAAAACGGAACTTGCCTAATACACTAAATAGAAATGAATGCTCTACATGATCAAAAGCTTTTGCTAAGTCGACACTGACATGTACCCCGCCTGAATTTTGTAGTATGTATTTTTAAGGTTAATTGGCTTAATGTTCTCAAATTTGCAGGCCTCAAACATTTGGTGTGGCACTGCAAAACACCACCTGCGTCTTCTGAAAGTTTACCTGGGCCCCAGAGCCCAGACAATAAACCTTGAGCACATGAAAAGCCTGGAAAAGGCTTTCCATGTCTCGTATTAACCAATTAGTATCATCAGTATACTGGAAAATGGAAAATGTTACACTTTGTTTCCTGCTGATGTTGCATGCTTTTTTTTTTTTTTTTTTGAGCATTGCTGCAAGGGGCTTTGCCACTAGGCTGTATAAGAGCAAGGCTAGGAGACAGCACTGTCTCACCAAACGGCTTAGGCTCAGGGGGAACGCACCGGTCAGCAAACTGTTGACTTTGACTTTGACCTGTCTGGTGGTGCTGCTGTAGAGCAGGCTCAACAAATTTAAAAAACACGGGTTCAAAACCAAACTTAGCACACTGAAAAGAAAGGAGCATTCTACTGTAGTGATGGGAAAATGAAGCGTTGTGAAGCAATGACGCTTCGGATCAAAATTGTATCAAACGGTTCACTACTCGAAGCTTCATTTATGACAAGACACGTGACGTCCGGCGCTTCATGTTACACAACACATACGTCACTGATTCAAGCGCGGGTCCGAAGCTTCAAATGAGAGGAAAAGCGCCTGCCTTGTAGTCGTGGCAGAAAGCACTGAGCTTATTGAGGACTGCGAGAATTTCGAGTGGTAATTACAGGCACAGGCCAATAATATAATGGAGCGCAAGCGTTCAGAGATGTGGCAGTACTTTGACATGATATCATCTGACACAAAGGTTAATATTGACATGATTATATTATATTTGTATTTAAGTAAGCCAGAACCAGTATCTACCCTAGGCTACATTCTGCTGATATAGTGGGGAAATATTTTAATAATTTTATGTAGTACAGTTCGTTGTAACTTTTAGCCATGCTTCTACTACAGTATTTTAGTGTATTTTGCATCTCATATGTCCTATTCTTCTCAGGTTAAATGCTTGATTTGCTCAGCTGAACTGGCTTATAATAATACAACTTCCTCAATGCAGAGGCACTATCGTGCAAAGCACTGCACTGAGCAAGCCAGCAGCAGCAGCGGTAACCTACCATTTTAACAATTCCTGCTTTAACCTAAAGACTTGGATGCTGCACTCTTTCTGCAAAGTTGTTATGTAACTGTAGATTCACGGTTTGAGATTACTTTCTTTTAAACATGGGCCTTTGTCTTTCCTCTTATTGCATGATATATTCACTATATACACATTGATTTAAGGGCAGCATTAATGGGTGAATATTGCCTCAGTCAGATTTAGGCTTTATACTTTTTTTTTTTTTTTTTTTAAAGATTTGTGTATGGGACCCACATGCATCCATGTCCTACAAAGGCCTTCATTGAATAGGCCGCATTATACATTATTGGTAAAATGTAATTTCTGTTTTTGCTCTACAGAACTTGCCAAGGAGGCTCTGGCTGCATGCTTGGTGGACATGATCATTAAGGACTGCCAGCCATTTTCAGTGGTGGATGGTGTGGGCTTCAGGCAGTTTGTAAAACTTGCTGCTCCATTATATGTATATGTATATGTATATGAGGTGCAAAGATATGAGTGAAACAAATGTGGCCCACTCAGAAGACCCTCTGCTTTACTGGGGACAAAACCAGGATTTGTACCCACATCTGTATGAGCTGGCACTCAAATATTTGTGTATCCCAGCTTCGTCTGTTCCTTGTGAATGTGTTTTTTCAAAGGCTGGGGAAATTGTTGATAATAAATGAAACCGTCTGAATCCTAAAACTGTGGAAAAGATATTATTTCTGACTAAAAATCAGCCATAAAAAAAACTCATTGTATTGTGTGTTCTGTTGACTTGTAGGCATATCAGCTAAAGAGCAGTTTATAGTCCCCAATTTTGTTACACTGGCCTAAGTAAAGGTATCATACAAAGCACATGATTTATGCTTCTAGACTTTGTATGTTTTCGTTTTCTCAAAGTCCAGACTTGAACTCAAACATTTGGCAGAATGAAAGTGGTAAAATGTAACTCCTCAAACCAAGTAGAAAGTATACATTTTACTTTTCAGTCAGTTAAAATGAAGTGGTGTAAAGTGCCTATCAAATGCAATTAGGTAAAGTACATATACATAACATTGTTACATAAATATAGGACTTTTACTTTTTTACATAGTTACCTTCCACCACTGATAACAGTTGGTCTGTGAAAGGTTGAAAATCAAAGGGAGCGAATGCATAGAGGCTATTGTAAAAGGTGGTTGGTGAGGGGTTGGCTCAGTGACTGCACAACGGCATGTTTAAAGTTTTTGGGAACCACCCCATTAATGGTAAGAACCAAGGGTCCTAGTGTCAGGAAAACCTCTTTTAGAAAGTCTAGGAGGAAAAGCATCATGTGGTGAACCTGAGGGCTTTAAGTGATCCACAACCTCCTGTACCTGAGTGAGGCCGACAGGCTAAAACTGGAAAGCAGCAGAGCACAGGGCAAGGGCTGAAGGTGTGATGTTGCGCTCTAGCCACAGTTACAGATTTTAAAGTGAAGAAAATTGTCAAAGTTCAAAAGAGGCCTCAACACATGCAGTCTGAGCAGCATTTAGAGTTGTTTCGATGGATTTGAACAGGGCATGAGGTTTGGAGTTTTTGAAACAATTTGCAAAATATTTCCTTTTTAGCATCCATTATGTGGATTGGTAAAGACGCCAACTGTCTTAACATTTCAAAGGACCAAGTTTGTCCTTCGTCCACTTAGGTTCCAACCTGCGGCAATTGCGCCTCACAGCACGGGTCTCCTCATTCAGCCAGGGCTCACTTAGTTTTAGGCTGCTTGATTTTTTTTTTTTTTTTTTTTTTTTAAGTGTAACTAAAGCATCCAGTGCAATCTGACAGGTGTTGTGAAACCAGGAGCTGAGCTCGTCTGTTATATATCAAGTGAGGAATGACGAAGTCCCAATGGAAGGAGACAGTAAACTCAGTGGCAGTGAAAGGGTTAACAACGCAGGAGTGCGCAGTCTGACAATCTTAAAAGGCAGGTCTGTCTCAAAGATCATGGGCATATGATCTGAAAACACTGCGTCTAACTTTTAGATTAAAAGTAAATTAAAATGTCATTAAATCATCAATTAAATGGCCATTAAAATCACCAGCACACAGCAGCCCCTCTCACTGTGGAGGAGCATGAGGTGAGGCGCACGCTGAGGGCTGTGAATCCAAGGAAGGCAGCCGGACCAGATGGCATTGCTGGACGGGTGCTGAGGGACTGTGCAGACCAGCTGGCGGGGGTCTTCACAAAGATGTTTAACCAGTCTACTTACTCCAGTCTACTGTTAACACCGGCTCCCCACAGGGCTGTGTGCTGAGCCCCCTGCTCTACACCCTCTACACCCACGACTGCACCTTCACCCACACCAGCAACACCATCAAATTTGCTGACGATACCACTGTGGTGGGGCTCATCTCCGGAGGGGAGTCTGCCTATCGGGACGAGGTGGAGCAGCTCTGTGTCTGGTGTGGGGACAACAACCTGGTCCTGAACACCACCAAGACCAAGGAACTGATGGTGGATTACAGGAGGAAAAAATGGACATTCAGCCCCCTGTACATCGGCGGGGACAGTGTGGAAAGGGTGGCTGCCTTCAAGTTTCTGGGTGTTACCATACAGGAGGACCTGACCTGGAGTGCTAACACCACTGCTCTGGTGAAGAAGGCCCAGCAGAGAATGTACTTTCTCAGACTCTTAAAGAAGAACAACCTGGGTGAGAAACTGCTGGTGTCCTTCTACCCTGCTCCACTTGACATACTGTGACACTGCCTGGTTTTCCAGCTGCACAGTTGTGGACAGGAAAGCACTCCATAGGGTCACCACCACAGCCCAGAAGCTCATTGGCCGCCCTCTTTCATCTTTGGAAGAACTCTACAGTTCCCGCTGTCTGAAAAAAGCATTCAAATATTTTACGGGACCCATCCCACCCCGGACATTCACTGTTTGCACTGCTGCCTTCAGGCAGAAGATACAGGACTTTTAAAACAAGGACAAACAGACTAAACAGTTTTTTATCCGAGACCTATCACGGTTTTAAATGCTGCCGGAACTTGAGTGCCTTTTTAATGCTATATTTTCACTCCTTGTGTGCAATATTAGGAATCCATGAAATAACTTGAGTATGGATGTGTGCATGTTTTTAACATTGCACTTTTACCTTCATTTATTTTTATTGATTTGATTTATTTGCACTTGCACCGGAGGAGGATTGCACTCAATTTTGTTGTATTATGTACAATGACAAAGTTATTCTATTCTATAAAAACAGGGAGAGCCAGTGATAAAACCAAATCAAGCATGTGCCCCCACTTTTGTGTGGGTGCAGACAGATTATACTAGATTAAGAGACAAGGTTTAAAAAGTCCATTGCCATAGGATTGTCTAGACAGCATACATAAATGTTAAAATCACCAACAATGAGTCATATTTTGGTGTGACTTCCTCCTGGAAGTCGGCAAAGTAATTACTAAAATTCTTATTGTATTTGGGTGCTCTGTAGATTACTGCACACAGTATAGGATGAAAGCATCCCAGCTCAAAGCTGTGGTAGGAGGCACGTAGTGAGCTGCTTACACTTTTAAATAGTGGCTATTCCTCCACCCCGGCCTGTTGTGCATGGAGAGTTAAAATAACAGTCAGGAGCGAGACACAAGACAGGCCACGAGGTGTTGGGTACAACTCGCAATTTAACTTTGGGGAAGTTGGGGGAAGACTGCAACTGGCCCCTCGGCAGCACAGTCACTGGCCTCCCTCGCTGGGCCCTCCCCCTGGGTCACACGCACATGGCAGTGTTTTACACACACCATCTCTGCACTGCGCACTCCCTCGCATAATACCCCTGTTTCCCACATTTTGGTCATGTGAATTATTTTATTTTAATGAGGACAATGCACATTAATGAACACTGTACAAATTCATGACATTGTGTAAATATGCCAGATTTAGCGAGAAGCTACTTTCCATCCGTAGTCCTCAGACATTTACAGACAAGAGACATACAACAACATTTACAATTTACAAAAAACAACCTGCACACATTAAACCTCACCTATGTTGACAGGTTTGATTGAATTTGAGCTCTTTTTAAAAAAGCCATAAGGGTGGAACTCTCTCGTATAGATGTTGGAAGACTATTCCAGTTCATGCAACCTTTAGCAGAAATGGTGTTTTGTCCTGTGGCTGTCCGTCTGAATAGAACCTCACAGTCCCCTCTGGAGGCAGATCTGGTTCTGAGGTTACTATCGCTACGTCTGAAATTACTCCAAGGGAGGAGGATCTAGGCCATGGAGGGATTTATAGATGAGGCAAGCATGTTTTAAAAGTTTTAAAATTCTGGGTGATCCCGGTGAAGGCGCCCCTACACACACTGGTCTGTCTGTTGTGGATCACCCTGAAGTACTCTGAGCCCGCTGCTGTGTTAAAAAGAGCAGAGTAGGGCAAGGACTGGATGGTGTTGGTGAACCTTACCTTTACAAATTGTGTCCAGCCACATCCCCCTGCGCACATAGGAGACTGAGACCCCTCAGCCGGATGAAAATGCTCTTCACGCCCCTCTCCCACTTGAGCAGGGCAGAGGGTGGCTCTGCCACACAGCTTTCACTCCCTAGAAAACTGTTAGCCTGTGATGGGTAGCCCAGGTCTTAAATGGCAGTGGTTGTTATGATCCAGCTGGAACCAAGTCATGACGTATCTTACCTGTCTGTGTTTCTCTCACTCACTGCCATGAGCCCTGGCTGCTCTTGAGCGACAGCAGTGGCGTTCTGTCCAGCCTTCATGTTGGCTTTATCTCTACAAAGAGTTGTCAGGTGATAGCTCATGTTTGTTTATAAGGCTTAAAACTACACTCCTGACAGCATTTTCTGGAAAAATAGTTCATACACACCACTGCATCGCTCAATTCGTTCTGTTGTCTCCGTCAGTCTCTGACTCCGCACTTCATCTTCATCTGACGCTTGATGAATTGCGGAGATACAGTCGTATGAAAAACTTTGGGCACCCCTGATCATTTTCAAGATTATCCTTTTATAAATCATTGGTTGTTCGGATCAGCAATTTCAGTTAAATATATCATATAGCAGACAAACACAGTGATATTTGAGAAGTGAAATGAAGTTTATAGGATTTACAGAAAGTGTGCAATAATTAAACAAAAGTAGGCAGGTGCATCCATTTGGGCACCCTTGTTTTATTGATTTTAATACTTTTAGCACTAGTTATTGGAACACAAAATTTGTTAAGCTCATTGACCCTTGACCTACAAACACAGGTGAAGCCGATCATGAGAAAGGGTATTTAAGGTGGCAAGTTGTTCTCCTCTTTGCATCTTCTCTGAAGAGTGGTAACATGGGAGCCTCAAAACAACTATCAAATGACCTGAAAACAAAGATTGTTCAACATCATGGTTTAGGGGAAGGATACAAAAGGCTAGCTCAGAAATTTCAGCTGTCAGTTTCCACTGTGAGGAACATGGTGAGGAAATGGAAGACCACAGGCACAGTTCTAGTTAAGGCCTGGAGTGGCAGGCCAAGAAAAATCTCAGATAAGCAGAGGCGAAGGATGGTGAGAACAGTCAAACTCAACCCACAGACCAGCTCCACAGACCTACAACATGATCTTGCTGCAGATGATGTCACTGCATCGATCAACTATTCAGCGCACTTTGCACAAGGAGATGCTGTATGGGAGAGTAATGCGACGGAAGCCTTTTCTGCGCACATGCCACAGTCGCTTGAGGTTTGCTAAAGCACATTTGGACAAGCCAGTTTCATTTTGGAATAAGGTGCTGTGGACTGATGAAACTAAAATTGAGTTATTTGGACATAACAAGGGGCGGTATGCATGGCGGAAGAAGAGCACAGCATTCCAAGACAAACACTTGCTACCCACAGTAAAATTTGGTGGTGGTTCCATCATGCTGTGGGCCTGTGTGGCCAGTGCAGGTCCTGGAAATCTTGTTAAAGTTGAAGGTAGCATGGATTCCAGTCAGTATCAACAGATTCTTGCAAACAATGTTCAAGAATCAGTGACAAAGTTGAAGTTGCGCCGGGGCTGGATACTTCAACAAGACCCTAAACCCTGCTTCAATTCTACTAAGGCATTCGTGCAGAGGAACAAGTACAACATTCTGGAATGGCCATCTCAGTCCCCAGACCTGAATATTATTGAAAATCTGTGGTGCAATTTAAAGCGGGCTGTCCATGCTCGGGCACCATCAAACTTGACTGTACTGGAGATGTTTTGTAAAGAATGGTCAAAAATACCTTCAACCAGGATCCAGACCCTCATTGGAAGCTATAGGAAGCGTTTAGAGGCTGTTATTTCTGCAAAAGGAGGATCTACTAAATATTGATGGAATTTTTCTGTTGGGGTGTTCAAATTTATGCACCTGCCTACTTTTGTTTAAGTACCATATTTTCTGCACTATAAGGCGCACCTAAAAGCCTTTAATTTTCTCAAAAACCGACAGTGCGCCTTATAATCCGATGCGCCTTATATATGGATCAATGTTGGTTAATTATGGCTACCGTATTCAGGGGCCGTCGCCGAAGTGACATGTTTTAAAAGCAAAGCTGGCTCTACATTCTGCTCAACCAGACATCCCAAATTGTACGTGAGTCCTAAAACTTAAGCAGTTGTCCTTTTGTTGTCCTAGTTGTCCCGAAAATGATATAAGCGCGGAGTCTGAAGCAGTTGTTGTCTGATAAAACATAAGTACCGTTGCTAATTGTGTTAGCTCCTGTATGTAATGGCGAATCTCCACAGGTGATGCGCAGATCCTCAATCTGTCTTTAAAATTATTTTAGCGACTGAATAGAGGAGAATCTAAGCTTTAAAATGAGGTATAACATGTCCATAGTCAGCAAATTTTAGCCATGGTTAGCTGTGTTCAAACCACTCTGTTGTAAAAATAACTTAGCATCGCAGAGTGGGGATAGACGGCAAAAAGACGACAGGGTATGGGATGAATGAGATACAGTAGTGTGACTGTATAAACTATAAAGTTACCCCTGTATAAGTACTCGTATCGGTACGTACTCAAATGGAAGTACTCGTACCGGTTTGAAAAAAAGTGGTATCTGTGCATCCCTAGTTTTTCAACGAGGGAGTTGTAAGAACGCTGGTTTGTATTAATAAAGTTTGACTGACTTATCTGACTGTTTTTATTGACCTTCCCTTTAGCGCAGCGCCATCTAGTGGATGCGCCTTAAAATGCGGTGCGCCCAATATATAAAAACAGTTTTAAAATAGGCCATTAATTGAAGGTGTGCCTTATAATCCGACGCGCCTTATAGTGTGGAAAATACGGTAATTATTGCACACTTTCTGTAAATCCTATAAACTTCATTTCACTTCTCAAATATCACTGTCTGCTATATCATATATTTAACTGAAATTGCTGATCCGAACAACCAAGGATTTATAAAGGATAATCTTAAATGATCAGGGGTGCCCAAACTTTTTCATACGACTGTATGATTAATAGCTTACTAAAGTGCAGTAATAAAACTGTGTGTATATATACAGTTATCAAAAAACTTGTTTAGACATTTTGTATACTTTTTTTTTTTTTTTTTCCCACTTATTTCCATTAGGGGTCATGGGTGACTGGAGCCTATCCCAGGAACTTTAGGCCTTAGGTGTGGTACACCCTGGACAGGGGCCAGCTTGTCACAGGGCTGACAGATGAACACAGACAACCATTCACTCTTCACTTTCATTCACTAGAGGCAATTTAGAGTCACCATTTCACCTAACACATGCGTGTCTCTGGAAGGTGGGAGGAAGCCAGAGAACCCACAGTAACACAGGGAGGACATGCAGACTCCACCCAGAGAGTTCGTGTGATGGTGTGTTGGTCGGCCCTGGGCTTGAACCCACGATCTCCTTGCTGGGAGGCGAGAACACAAACTAGTGTGGCAAAATATTGTGTCCTATAAGCCCTTCAAGCTACCTTTTTGTGTTTGTTGGAGAGCTTCTTGATGCGCTCCTTTGCCTCCTCCCACCAGTCAATCACACCCCTAATGCAGTCCAGCTCTGCCTCTAGAGCATCAAAAAGCCTACTTACCTTAGCCAGGTACCTCTCGTCCTCCAGGGTCTTAGTTACGTAGAGGCTGAAAGAAACGACAGTGATCAGCCTTTAGGATGCACGTGCGACTTGCATCATTTTTAAAAGTGTTATTAGCACTAATGTCTAGTCTGCTCAATATAATGTTGAAGTCACCAATGAGGGCTGTTCTGTCATTTGCAAACTGAAATATATATTTTGAAAGTTTCCTCTCCATCTCATTTGGAGGATGGACATTTATTAAAAAATGTTCATGCTTAAATAAATTAAAATGTTCTTTAAAGTAAACATCAATGAATCTACCCTGTGGGTCCGCTTGTACACGAAGGTGTACCTAATGGTCCGGGCTTAAAAGCTACACCGCAGGAGCGCACAGAGCCCAAAGCAGCATACGCCAACCCCACTTGCTCAGTCTCCAGACAAAATGTGGCTCACATCCCACCTTGTCTCCTGGAGACAGGATGTTTCAGTTTTACAGGCGAGCGCAGACAGCACGTGTTGGCTGAGACCAGGGCGAGAGGGGAAAAAGAGATGTGACTCAGAACATTTGTGCTTTTTGGACACCGAGGCAGTGAAGGGGAGAGTGATTTCTGCCCTAGTTGCGGGCATGCCACCAACCTCCCAAGCCGGTCCCTCACCCGGCTTGACCCGAGTCCACACTTAAAAACATTTTGCATGCGCCGCACCTGGGTGCTTCTCACACCTATGGCATAGGAAATCAGGGCACTCACGGAGCACATGGTCTGGCTGGAGGCACCCCCTGCAGCTGCGTCTGTTATGTATTACCCCAAAGTACTCCAGTCCAGCCGCTGTGGCAAACCGGGCGCCGAGCCCTGCTTAGTTTCCAAGATCATACGAGATCGAACGTTTTTATTTTATAAAAAAATACATATAAATGTAAATACACTCTGACCAAAAAGGCAGCACCTGGATTTAACTAACCAAATGAGTAAGAGCCTCCCTGCAGTTGGTCAGGTCTGGGTTCAGCAATGTTATGGGCTCAAAGAATGAGGTCAGCTGACTACCTGCATATACTGAATAACCAGCTTATTCCATCAGTGGATTTTTTTTTTTTTTTTTTTTCCCTGATGGTGCATGTAAGAATTGTTCATCTTCTGGTGTAAGCATCAAAGAGGACGATGATTCAGAAGTGGTGCAATCAAATCACAAGGTTTATTCAGTATCTCACAGGTAAGATTACAGCAGCAGGCCCTGCTGAACGGATAGTGAGAGCGTGCTGCAAGAGAGGAGTGTCCTACGTTTTTATATTGTGTATGACTATCTCAGCATAGCGTTATTGTTATAGTTTGAGAAACTCTGGTGCATGGCCGAGCCACAAAGTTCTCAGTTCAACATAGCGTTATCTTTGTCTTCCTGAACCTCCCGCGCATCGGGCTTGGGCACAGGATTCACACCTGTAGCCTTGAGTCTGATAATTTTGTAGCAGCTCTTTGTGTGCAATTTTATGAATGAACAACGCACCCAACTGTAAGCTGACATTACAGTGGAAAAACATCACATAGGACCTAAGTATTACTCATGTTGAACCGTTATTAACCTTAGCAGTAGTACATCAAAATATAAGTTTAATGGTAATACACAAAGCTGTATGTAGAAATATTCAATAATTCCCCTTTTGAGGCCTTGGAGAAACACTGACCTCTAGTGGACAAATTTAACCATTGCAAACCAGCACACAACCCATGATTTGGAACCCAAAACGCTATTTTCTATTTAATTAGAAGTCATAAATAGTAAATATTCTATTTTGAACATTTAAAAAAGAAATGCAGCAATTTATATATCACATGTTTTTATTAAATAGTTTTTCCACAGTTGAAGGCTTTAGTCTACATCTCCTTTGGCTCACTAACTCAACAGCTTTGGAAAAAATTCTCTCACATGGAACAGAGGATGCCGGTATACAAAGATTTTTGAGCCAGTCTCCACAGATTAGGATATTGCATTTTATGTGATTCCCAGTATTTTAAGGGGTCCTCGCATCTGGGAATATGTTGTTCCTTCAAGTATCTAGAAAGCAAGATAGAAAAGCATAAAATTTGTACACCATATATAACCTTGATGAATGGCACAAGTGTCAGCTGAAACACTACCTTTGGATTTCTTCAGTGGCACTGTCAGATGCAGGGCTGGTTTGCTGAGCAACGACATGGCTGTCCAGTAAAGCCCACAGATTGTCATCGTCATTCGGGGCTGGAGAGGGCTGTGGTTGAACTTCACCCTGAGTCCTGAGTTCAATCAAGCTGGCACATTCCCGTGACAGTCTCTCAACAGCAGCCTGTGCATTGGATGGGCTGCAAAATGCAACTTCTTTGAAACATGGATCCAGTATAGTTGCCTATGACAGGGCGGTGACTTTCTCAAAGCCACTCATTTTCTTTTAGATTACTTTTTAGGTGGGTGGCTAGTGTAGCTCCAACACCATCCATTTGGGTACACTCAACAGTAATTACATGAGTTAACATTTTTGTAATGGGTATGACTTTAGACTATGACTCTGGTCTCCCCAGACAGCTCCACTGTTGCTTGGTTGAATGGCCTCAACGCCTTTAAGCACTGGTTTATTGCATCATAATCCTCAGCGCTAAATGATAAGTTGGACGTTGATGTCAGGGATACAAGGGTAGCGCATAGTGGTTCCCTCTGCTCATACATCCTTTGAAACATGGCAAAGGTGCTATTCCACCTGGTTTCTACCTCCTGGACCAGCTTTAACTGTGGCATGCCCATGTTGGATTGAGTGATAGCCAGCTTCTCCTTTGCTGTACAGCTTGATTTAAAGTGGCCAACAATTTTGCGAGCTTTGCTGCACATTGTATCCAGCTCAGACGTTTGGGAAATAGATTTTTTTACAAGATTCAACAAGTGAGAAACAACGAATAGTTTGAATTGATAAACAATTAACACTTGCCACAATGTTGCGGGCCCCATCAGTAATCATGGCACACACTTTATCGGCTATTCCCCACTTGGCCATCATTGTCGATGCTGCTTCTGCAATATGCGCTGCTGTGTGGGTCACGGAAAAGTACAGTTGATAATTCAAGGTCGTCAGAAAGATAATGACAGGTCACACCCAGGTATGCATCCATATTTCTGGATGTCCACATGTCTGCTGTCAAACTGACAGCAGAAGCTTTCTTTAAATCTTCTTTGGCCTTCTTTTTGTTTTGTTGGTAGTGTTCTTCCACCATTGTTTTTACAGTTTTGCGGCATGGAACGTTGTACAAAGGATCCAATATTTTCATCAGGTTGGTGAATCCCTCTCCTTCAACCATAGAAAACGGTTGGACATCTTTAATAACCATGTCAACAATGGCCTCATTTAACATCTTTTTGGACACTGTAAAAGAAGTGTGTTCATATGAGAAGGCTATACTTACTTAATATGTAGCCTTTATATTAAAAAAACAGTCACATAAATTATGGGAATATAATTGAAGTAAATATATAACTTACTGTCAGGATCAGGGCCTGTGGTGGACTGCTGGCTCTGGTCAGTATTGTGCGTGGCACACAGGTGTCTCAGCATCGATGACGTATTGTTAGTGTAAGACAATACTTGTGTGCAGAGCATACACCGTACCTAATAATAATAATAATAATAATAATAATAATAATAATAATAATAATAATAATTAAAGAGCAACATAAATGGCATGCTGTAAATAAGAAAATAGGTTACCTTGTTAGGTGGAATTGGATCAAAGTGATCCCAAACCATGGATCGCTTTTTTCAATTTGTAGATGCCATCGAAAATGAAACAAATGCCAAAAGTCACCAAAATCACCACTAACATCACACAATACTCCTCACTACCCAACATTTTTAAGAAGTATTTTTGTATCTTTTATACTGTAGCAGTTTAGCGCTTGTCAAACCACGGAAGTGCGCTGAAGCACTCTGAAGCACTCTGAACCAATCGCAGAGCGGAACATTCGCTGAGCCAATGAAACACTGACACACACAGAGAAGCAGTAGGGGGAGGGACCGACACGGTCATGTGAGCGGCTGCTGCGAGACAAGCTCCGAGGCAGTGCTTCGGAGCTCCATCTCATTTGCCCATCACTACTTTAGAAGGAAAACTCATAACCTACTACCCTAAAACAAAAACAACCAAGAGTAATCTAAACTATGTACAGATTATTCGTTGTAATCTGGAGACATAACTATTATACCATATATTACTCTTACATGACCACAATAGGCTAACATAAAAATAAAATAAGATTATAAGCATGTGGATCTATTCAGTATTAGACCAAAAAACCCATCGGGCAGTTCAACATTCTGTAACCTGACTTTCAGAGGGGAAAAGACATCTAATGGTTCTGCTGCCCCAGCAACCATCAAAAGACACCTCCTAGATCCACAGTACTCGTACACGAGTATAACTAAACCAATCTTAAAAATATAACAGCAAACCCCCCCCCCTCCCCAAAAATACTAATCTAAAAAAAACTGTCCCCACCTTCAACCTCTGAGTCAGAATCAGCAATGAGGTAAGCAGAAGGGGAGGTAGCAATAGTTGGTAATGGTGCCATTTGTTTTGCCGCAGCAACTTCCTTAGAGAAAGCAGTAGTCACACAGCGTTCAACCATAGTACAAGCAAAAGGGATACAGCAACAACCACAGCAGACTAGAACAGCCAGAATGATACCCAGAGTGGTAAGCAGGGAGACAATAACAGTTTGCCATACACCAAAGGTGTTAGTAAACCATTCACCAATGTTGTCAGCAATGCCTGCATTTGCTCTGAGTGGTCCTTCATTTTGTCTAAAATAACTTGGAGTGGGCCCAGTGGACCAGTATTGTTGGGTATAACTGAACAACAGAGGTCGGCAAATGGAGAGCACACACCATGTTTTTCAGGCAGGAGCATGTCTATGGCAATATGATTTTGGTAGGTCATTAGGGTGTTGGCATTTAGTTCTTTTAATAGGAGCAAAGTGGCTCTAGTGAAATTGGGCTGATAATATTGTACTGAATGTAATTAATTCTATCCACATTTTTATTAATAACATAAATGGACAGACTCAAAACTGGCAGCAACTTGGTCCACAAGTTTATACTCATTAGGCACGCCTCTAGGTAAGGTCCCCAATCCCCTCAATGTAAATATTAGCTGGGTCAGTGCCAATATCATCTATCACAGACCTTTTAGATCTATCAAAGGACTTGGAAGCAGAGGAGGAGTTGAGGTCAGACATGGGCAGGAGAGGAAAAACTAGAGAACATCACTCTAGCACAGCGCCCTGACCAGTGCAAAGGCAAGGTAGCCAGTAAAGTAGAACTGCAAAGCCAGCACATGTCAGCTATGGTGATGGATTTAACGTCACTTCCTGGTGAGTGCACTCCGTTGCTGTTTAGTTGCATACACAACTGTTCTTCGTCATTTGACTAAATTGAATTATTTAAGGCATATCTTCTAGCAGTTTAACTTAGTTACTCTGTGAGAAATCTAGTATCGTATATAATCGCGTTGTGTCCAAGCCACTTTCAACTCGCGACTCAGTAATAGTTTACTAGCTTCTGTTAGCCTTTAGCCTATCTTAGCCTAGCATTAGCATGGCATCTTCATCCTCCGCCTTCACCCCCCTTTTCTGCTCAATGAGCCATATGTTCAGTGAGAATCCTGCCTCCTTTAGTGATGATAGCAGTAGGTGTGTGAAGAGTAGTTTTTATAGTTTTGGAGGCGAGGTTAGAGCAATTAGAAGCGCGGCTCCGCACAGTGGAGGCTGAAGCTAAGCCAGCTAGCCAGGTAGCTACAGGGACCGCGGACCGCTCTAGCAGTAGCGCTAGCCAGACTAGCCCCCCAGAGCCTCCCCAGCAGCCGGGGGACAAGCAGGACAGCTTTGTGACAGTAAGAAGCATAGCGCTAAACGCAAACACTTAATCCATCCAAAGCTTCCCATCTGGAATAGGTTTTCTCCCCTCAGGGACACACCCGCTGCACCATCGACTCTGGTGATTGGGAGCTCGATAGTTAGAGACGTGAAGCTGCCAGCGGCTACAGTTAGGTGTTTTCCAGGGGCCAGAGTAGGTGACATCGAAGGAAACCTTAGGATTTTTGCCCAGAATAGGCCCAGGTTCCATCAAATCATGATTCACGTTGGCAGTAACAACGCCCGGCGGAGACAATCAGAGGTGCTCAAATTGAATGTAGGGTCAGTGTGCAAACTTGCTAAGTTGAAGTCGGACACCGTAATATTCTCTGGTCCCCTGCCAAATTTGACCAATGATGAAATGTACTGCCGCTTTTCATCATTCAACCGCTGGTTATCTGGATGGTGCCCAGAAAACGGCATAGGCTTTATTGATAATTGGCGAGCCTTTTGGGGAAAGCCCGGTCTCTTACGGAGAGACAGCATTCATCTCACGTTGGATGGTGCCGTGTTGCTGTCTAGAAATATGGCTGATAGCATTAGTCGTCCAACGTGACGAACCAGAGGTGGGACCCGGGCACAGAGCAGCAGTTTAAAACACCTCTCTGAGCTTCCTTACGAGCTGGTACAAACTCAGTATAAAAGGTATTTTAGCAGAGCAAATAGAGACTGTGTCTGTCCCCCGCCTAAACACCAACTCCAACATTAGGTCCATTTCCTCTAAATCCCTGTTAATAAATTAATTAAGGCCAGTAGGTTAAGTTTATTATCATTAACAGAAACCTGGCTACAACAGGATGATTGTGAGACTTAATGAAGCTACTCCCCAAAGTCATGTAAACTTTAAGACAGCGAGGAGCACAGGCGGAGGTGGAGGAGTGGCAGTAATATCAGTCTAGTTTACTTCTTAGCCCCAAATCTAAACACACACATATAATTCCTTTGAAAGCCTCATACTAACTATAAATCACCCAAACTGTAAGAAACAAAAAACAGTTATGTTTATAATCATCTACCAGCCTCCTGGTCCCTATTCTGAAATTTTAATTGCGTTCTCTGACTTTCTATCCAGTATAGTGTTAGACTCAGATAAGATTGTAATAGTAGGGGATTTTAATATTCATGTTGATGACAGCAGCGACTGTCTAGGAAATGCATTTGCAGCCTTATTAGACAGCGTAGGTTTTACTCAAAACGTAAATGAACCCACTCATTGTCACAAGCACACCCTGGACCTTGTTTTAACCTATGGTATAGAGATTAGTGAGCTCACTGTCCTCCCTCATAACCCCATACTCTCAGATCACTTTCTAATTACCTTTCAGTTTATACTCAAAGACTTTACTGTTCCAATGAACAAAACCCAGATTAGAAGAACATTATCTGACCAAAGTTTATACACATAATAAACCAATATTTAGTACAATGTTGAGTGAGTTTGTTGAGAACAGCTCCCATAGCTCGAGTCCCAGTAAAAATGATTGGTTTGTTGACAGCGCCATGCAGTCTTTAAAGACAGCTCTAGATAATGTAGCTCCTTTAAAACAAAAGGTTGTTAGGCCGAATGGAGTAGCACCATTGTTTAATACTGAAACACATTCCCTTAAACAAGCAACCCGTAAATTAGAAAGGCTATGGTGTCACTCCAGTCCAAAGCTAAGCAGAGTCGGGCCTGGTTAGTACTTGGATGGGAGACCGCCTGGGAATACCAGGTGCTGTAAGCTTTTCTGGCATTTAAGACACAAATACATTTTGCCAGTACAGGAAAATGTCTTGGCTCTTTATTATTACTGTAATGGCTATGCTATAACAGTCAATACAATATATAAAAAAAAAAGTTGTTGCTTATGCAGTAGTTATAAAGGGACCAAAAGTGCATGGGATTGTGGCTTACAGCCACACTGCTCTGACACGCCTCCCGGAAGTGTTGCGGGGGTGTCCAGGTGGCAGTGAGGTGCGTGGCAGTGTGATTTGTTTGGTGCTTTGGTTTTTCATTGTCGTTATTTTTTCGATCTGGTTTTAATTTTTGTAGTTTTAACGTTTGTGTGTCCTCCTCGCGGCTTGCGCTGCGGAGGAGCGTTTTTTGTTTTGAGTTTTGGCTCACCTGGACGGATTCTATGACAATGGCTTCGGATCACGGACACGACGGGTCGGATTATTTGAAGGGAAAGCAGAAGGAGAAGACCAAGCATGTGGATGCGGGTGCGGTACGGGATGGCCCCGGAGGGCCTAGGATGGCGGAGCGGGGACGTAATGGCGGAGCAACAGGTGCTGCGAGGCCTAGCACTAGCGGCGCGCAGAGGAGGTATGAGAAGGAGATGACCGTGTTTCTGGAGGTGACAGCCATGAACCTTATCAGGGCTACCAAAGTGGTGGCGGGGAACATCATTGCCTGCCGTATGATCGCAGCGGACAAATGAGGTGACCGTGACTTCCGAATTGGAGAGGCCAGAGTACACGGCCGTGAAATCACGTCCGATAAGCTGGTGGTTTCCTTCCTGGGGCAGCCGGCGTATTTAGACGATGAGGAAATTAAGACCAAGCTCTTCTCGTGGGGAGTGACGCCGGTCTCCGGAGTGCGGTGGAGAATGTGGCCGGGGACGGACGTCGCCGACGGGACCCGGTTTGTCCGGGTCCGTTTCACCGAGACGGTGCAGTCCCTCCCTTATTCGGCGAAATTCAATACCGCTGCGGGTCCGGAGTTTTTCCGTGTGATTCACGTCAGGCAGGTAAGAGTGTGCAGAGGGTGCTTACAGCCTGATCATGTGTATCGGGACTGTCCGGACTTTACATGCCGGAAATGTGGAAGACGGGGGCATTATGCTCGGGAGTGTGCGGGGGGGCAGGGCTCGCCCGTGCGTCTGCAGCTCGGGAGAGGGGCGTGCGGAGGAGGCCGCGGGCTGCGCCGCGGAGAGCGCGGGGGCAGCGGCCTCTGTTGTGGCGGATCCTCCCTCCACCGTGTCCTCGTTACTGGACTTGTGTTCTGAACTGCTGACGTGTCCGGAGACACAGCTGACGCCGGCGCCTGCTCCGGAGCGGGCTATGTTTGGCCCGGCTTCGGTGCAGGGGGGAGGGGCTCTGGCGAGCCTTATTCCTAAGGCCACCGCCGCGGGGACTGAACGCGGTAAAGGGAGCGGTGCAGGGACAGCTCCTCACGTTACCCTGGCACGGGAGGGGACCGCTCACGCTGCGGGCGGGGCCCCTAAGTCCACCGGAGGCACGAGCCCGGAGTGAGGTAGGGGCGCAGTGCGGAGCCTGTCCCGGTCCGGGAGGGGAGCCTGCTCGGCGGAGCGGGGGCCTGCTGACGCGGGCCAGCTGTCTCCGCCAAGAGTGCGCATTGCGCACGTCCCAAAGCACCAGCTCCCGGTACCCACGCGCCCCACCTCGCTGACCGCGGTTGAGTGCCGGACTCCGACGAGGAGTTAATGGAGTTCGACACAGCAGAAATGAAATAAAAAAGAGGCAGTCGGAACACGGTGGAGGGAGGATCCCTAAAAAACAAAAATAATATCCTGGTGCACGCCCCTCTTCGTTGTCCTTATGTCTCTCCCACTCGTCTCCCTGAATGCCGGCGGGCTGCGGAGCCCGGCCAGGCTGCACGGGGTCCTTAACAGGCCCCGATGGTCCGTTCTGTGCCTGCAGGAGACATGGTGGGAGAGACAGCACGTGCGGGCCGCTGAGGCGTTGCGGGTGGGTGCTGTATTTGCCGCACTCGGCTCTGCGCGCTCCCGAGGCGTGGCCGTCCTGGTGCAGCCGGGGCCATTGGGGGTCCCAGCATTGGTGCGCGCCGACCCAGAGGGTCGGTACATCATTCTGGATTTCACTGTCGATGTCCAGTTCCGGCTCATTAACGTATACGCGCCTAACACTGCGCAGGAGCGCAAAGAGCTTTTTTTTTTTTTTTTTTTTTTATTAGAGCTCTTTGCATTTATTACAGACCATACTATCCTCATTGGAGATTTTAACATCTATTTGAGCTGGCTGGACATCGGCAGTGATAATCAGTACAACACTGACACGGGGCGCGCGCTGCTGCTGGGGCTCATCAGGGACCATGGTCTGACTGACGTCTGGAGGTGCTCCAACCCGAGGGTGAGGGGCTTCTCCAGGCGTCGGATGGTCGAGGGACGGCTAAAACAAATGCGCATTGACCTCCAGGCGCTGTCTGCGCAGGCCGGTCCGGTGGACCCGGAGTACCTCGAGCTCCAAGGCCAACTGGAGCGCATGGAGGTCCAGAAGTGCAGGGGCGCCATCGTCAGGGCGCGGGCGCGGTACGCGGTGGAGGGAGAGCGGTCCACGGCCTACTTCTTCGGCCTGGAGAGGTCCAAACAGGAGCGGCAGACCATCAAGGCGCTGGTCAGCGCCACTGCGGGCGGTGTGGTGACGGAGCCGGACGATCTTCTGGAGGAGGCCGAGAGGTTCTACTCCCAGCTGTTCCGCCGCCAACCCGTGTCCCTCCGCCACGCGCGCGCCGCCGTCGGGGCCGTTTCTGCGGCCTTGGCGGCGGAGGAGCGCGAAGT
The DNA here is from genome assembly GCA_020698575.1 of Bostrychus sinensis. NCBI lineage: Eukaryota > Metazoa > Chordata > Actinopteri > Gobiiformes > Eleotridae > Bostrychus > Bostrychus sinensis. The sequence goes on along the minus strand of CM036244.1, from coordinate 41,745,577 downwards.
GTGCGATGCGCCTATCGGAGCGGAGGAGATCATTGAGGCGATTAAGCGTCTTAATAACAACAAGAGCCCCGGGGCGGACGGCCTCACGGCAGAGTTTTATAAGATCTTCGCGCACCGTCTGGCCCCCATCCTCCAGGTCCTAATTCAGGACCTGGAGCGGGAGAACAGAGTGGCTCCGGCCTTCCCCCTGGGTGTGATAACGTTGCTTTTCAAAAAAGGTGACAGAGACCGGCTGGAGAACTACCGGCCCATTACCCTGCTCGGCACGGATTATAAAATCCTCGCCAAGGTCCTGGCCGGCCGTCTTAAATTGGTCATCGGCAGGGTGGTGTCGGAGGGGCAGGCGTACGGCGTCCCTGGGCGGGACATCTCCGACACCATCCTGTCGATTAAGTACTGCCGCCGCCAAATGCACGCCTCTGCAGGGGTCCACGCCTCTGTTGATTTTGAAAAGGCTTTTGACCGGGTCAGCCATGACTTTTTGTTTGCAGTCCTGGAGAAAATGGGGCTGGGGGAGCGGTTTTGCAGCTGGGTGCGCCTCCTTTATGGAGGCGCATCCAGCTGCGTAAAAGTAAACGGGCTGCTGACGGGGCGGTTCCCGCTGCAGCGGTCGGTGCGACAGGGGTGCCCGCTGTCATCCATGCTGTTTAGCGTGGTGGCCGAACCGCTGGCGGCAATGTTTCGTGCCGACCCCGCCATTCGGGGGGTCCTAACGCCGGCGGGGAGGGAAGTCAAGCTCTTCCAGTACGCCTGATGACACGAACATCATGGTGCGGGACGTGGAGAGCCTTCGTGAGGCTCTCCACGTCCTAAATGAATATTGTGCGGCCTCTGGGGCCGCTATTAATATGGCGAAGTCGTCGGTGGCCTTTTGCGGAGGAAGTTGCCCCCCCCCAGACCTTTTGGGCATGAGTGAGGCGGGGCCCCTGCAGAGGGTGCTTGGCGTGTACGTCGGCCAGGACGAGGTTGCGTGCCGGGATAGGGTGTGGGCCGGTGTTCTCCAGCAGGTTAGGGACAAACTTAATCTGTGGCGCCTGCGGCGTCTCACACTCAGGGGGAGGGTTCTGGTTGTGAACGCCCTCTGTGTCTCCCGGTTAGTCCATGCACTGACGGTGTGCGACCTCCCCGGGATTCGCCTCAATGATCTCCACCTGGCGTTTAGCCACTTTCTGTGGCGGAGGGCGCGTGGTTCCATCGCTTTTAAGACCATGGTGGGCGAGTGCAAGCGCGGCGGACTGGGCCTCTCGGACCTCCTCACCAAGAAGCGTTCGCTCCGTCTGAAGATCGTCCGCAAGCTGGTGTCTGATCAGTGCCACGCCCCCTGGAAGGACTTCCTCTGGGCCGAGGTGGGGGAGGTGGGGGCGTTTGGGCCGCTCAACCTCTGCCTGCTGCGGCCCCATGCTGCCGCTGACCGGGCCGACCTCTTTTTTAGAGAGGTGTGGGAGGCCTGGCAGCTGGCGCGGCCCCTGGCGGTGGCAGAGCTCACCACCATTGAGCAGGTCCTCCAACTGCCCCTGCGCTTCAATCCGCATCTCCTGCGGGGTGCTCCGGAGACCCCGGACTGCATCTACAGCGGCCTGTACGAGCATGCGGGCCTCGTGCGCCTCCGGGACATTGCTGACAGCCGCCTCATCATCGATCTGAACCGGGTGCGTATTGGTTTTGCCTCCCACAGAATAGTCTTTCGTCGTGCTGTGGTGCACCGGGTCCTCCAAGGCGTCAGTGAGTCTGTGGTGGCCGCGTGGGGACACCTGCGCGGCCGGTCATCTCCCGGAGGATGCCCTTTCTGTGGGGGGACGGACCGCCAGGTTAACAGCCATGACCACTCGAGCCTGGTACCATCTCCTGTTGGCCGGAGTGTTCCGGAAATCTGCGGCGGAAAACACATGAACACATACATTTCCTGCACACGACATTGCATCCATCTGGGCCGACACATTCAATTGGTACACCTCACCCGCAGTCAGTCATTCAATTCAGATTTATTTGTATAGCCCAATATCACAACAAAAGTCGCCTCAAAGGGCTTCACAAACAGTTGATCAAACATAAACACACAATCAGACTTAACACACAATCAGCACAAACAATAACTACACTAAACTAAACAGACCCAGGACACTCCTGTCCTTAGACCCTCCTTCTCGGTAAGGAAAAACTCCTAAAAAACCCAGGTACGGGAAAAAAGAAGAAACCTTATGGAGCCCATATTGAAGGAGAGATCCTCTCCCAGGACGGACAGGCAATGCATCTAGGACTGTTAGTCCCTTAGTTCATCTATAGGATCATATATCAGCTCTGTAAGGATTCATCCAGACGAGAGTGGGTGAGATAGGTTGAGGAAGTCCATAGGATGCAGCAGGTGGCCTCATCCAGACAGGTAAGTGGGCGAGATAGGTCCGGGAGTCATTCTGACTTAAATTTTAACACAATTTTACCTGCCCCGCCCTGATGTTTTTCACCTGTGTCTCATTTCCGCATGTATTTATGTCCTGTGTCCTCCCCAGGTTTTTGTCGGTTCATTTGATATGTTTGGTTTTGTTTTTGTATGGTCATGGTCCTCGTCCTCCCCGGGAGTTATATTAAAATCTGTTTAGTCCGCATTTTTGGGTCCGTCTCTCCTGTTCTCCGCTCAGCCGTAACACCTGGACCCAAGCTATATCCTCCCATCCCGGAAGGCGCTGAAGAAAATGATTACCGACTTGTATGACAAGACCAAGGAAGACCTTAAAAATGCTGAGTGTGTTTGTCTAACAAGTGACATGTGGTCTTCTCTAAACATGGATGGCTACCTTGGTGTGACTGGTCACTTTGTTACAGCGGAATCAAAGTTGGCTACTGTCATACTTTGAGTGAGTCGGTTTGAGCAGTCCCACACAGCCCAGAATATTGCAGAGGCTCAAAAGCTGCTGATGGAAGACTGGGGAATAATACAAAAAGTCCAGTACATGGTAACTGACAATGCAGCAAACATGAAGCTGAGCGTCCAGCTCCTGAATCTCCGTCATGTCTCCTCATTGTAAAAAAAAAAAGCACTAGATCAAACACCTGCCATGAATGATATCAGAGAGAAAAGTAGAAAAGTGGTAGGCTTGTTTAGATCTAGCTGCAAAGCTAAGGACAAACTGAATGAGATGCAAGTGCTAATGAGCAGACCAGCACTGAAACTCATCCAGGAAGTGGAAACGAGATGGAACAGCACTTATGACATGCTGGAAAGACTATATGCACAACGAGAACCTGTGGGTGCCGCACTTTCAAATCTGGAAAACGATGTCTCTCCTCTGAGAGGTGCTGAATATGAATTGATTCAGATTCTTGTTTTTGTTACAGCCTTTTAAAGCAGCAACAACTGGTACAGCGCTTAATTTAATAGTATTAGTTTGTATGTGTTTAAATGCATCTAATCTGTCTATTCATATCTTAACAGAGATGTCAGAGGAGAAGAGAGTTTCAGCATCAAAAGTAATTCCATTATACCGGATGCTACAGCACAAGCTATTTGAAAAGTTGCGGCATTTTGGCACTGGCCACAATGTTGGACCCACGGTTTAAGCATTTGGGATTTGGTAATCCTGCAAAAGCCCAGGAAGCGGAAAAGCAACGGACTTTGGAATGTGCAACATTGATGCAACCCTATGCAGCAACATCAGATGGGATTTTGTTAAAACTGTTTGCGTGAATATCATTAGTCATTGTAACTTTTTTTTTTTTTTTTTTTTTTAGAACCTCAAATGTCAACAACCCAGTCTCCATCTGCAGCAGCTGAGGACAGCTTGTGGGATCTGTTCGATTCTAAAATACGAAAGAGCGTTGCCACACACAGCATTACAGCAGATGCCACTGTCGAAGCCAAGAAGTACTTACAAGATAACTTTCTTCCTCGGACTGATGACCCTTTGCTCTATTGGAAAGGCAGGGCTGTCATACATCCACATTTATATATATAGTCAAAAAAATTCTTATGTATACCAGCAACCAGTGTCCCATGTGAAAGAGTTTTTTCAAAAGCTGGAGAAGTAATCAGCAAAAAAAAGGAATAGATTGAATCTTTACACTGCAGAAAAAATTATATTTTTTAAATAAAAACCTTGATGTGAACCACAAATATTTCATTGTTTTCCTCTCATTGTTACAGTAACATAGAAACTACTTTGGAGCAGCCATCAATGAGTCTGGCAATTACACTGAATTAGTACAATTGTAATATGCAGCTATTACGTACGATATTAAACATGGCATGTACACGTATGCAAGACTCTTTAAAGCATGTAAACAATCAACATGAAGGCAGAGATGTTATTTTAGATCAGTGCTTTAAGTGGGCATAAATAAGTGCCGGTCCTCTCATTAATTTAGAGTCTGGTAGTGGTAAACCCATGGTAAGAACACGCTGAATGCTTAGAGAAGTGCTGCTACTCAATTGGGGAATTTTAGAAGTGGTGGAAATTAGCACCAGACATCACAGCCCATAAAAACAGTTTAAGATCAATGCATCAATGACGCGCACACAGACGTGAACTTATTTTATTAGAAATTAAACTATAAAGAACTGCATCCTTCCACTGTCAAATATTTTATAGAGTTGTGAACAAAAAACATTTAACAGTGTTTACTGAACTTTATTTTGGAAACAGAAATACATCAGTTGCGTGCACACACACAAACGTGAACTTGTTTTTTGGAAACAAAACGTTTTAACACCTCCACAGAGGTCTCTGTGGAAAGCGTTTCAAATCCTGTTTCAAAGCTTCAATACATTTGGTTCAAATGTTTTGCTGTTTCATGAAGCCTCGTTTTGCCCATCACTATTGATCACTCAAACTAAAAAGACCAACTGAAAATACCCAGTTTAACCTGACAGAAGAGTCTGGCAGAGTGTGGCTGAGAGCAGGCTCTTTGTAGACTGTGGCTGATTGAAGATTGCACACCAGGTGAGTAACTGTCAGTACCCAGACTCCGCCCACTCACACACACACACATATAGGGAGAAAATGGTGGGAAACACAAGCCTTTAACATGATAAAGCACCTTGAAAAAAAAAAAAAAAAAGAAAAACCTCTACAACTTTTTAAATATGGGCCAAAGTTTGTACATACAGTGCATATGTTTTACAATGGAACTGCTCTGTGGCACCATGCATTGCTGTAATTAAAACAAAGGCATAATTCATTAGTCCAGGTTTATTTATGTTAGCAGGAGAAACACTTGCACTTAAAAATATTCTGTCATTGAAAAGTATCAGACTATTTGAAAAGGAAAGGGAGGGGAATGGTATTTGTATAGTCCACTTTTCCACATGCGACAATACTGGAATAGAATATTTTGAATGGGGCAGGGATGGGGAATAAAGTATTCTGCATCTGCTCGCAGATGTAGTTGGCTCTCTACTTGTTTATTCTGTTTTTAATTCCTCATCTACCACACTTCTGAAGTGTTCAAAACTACTAGACACAACACCTTCAAAACCAGAAGTGGTTGATTTCTTTGTTGCTGGGCAATAGGTAAAAATTTTCTGGCTGCTTCCAGCAGCTTTGTCTTTGGAGGGTGTGCACTGCATGTGCTTCTCACCACGTTGGGGTACTTGGCAGGCCCCACAAGGCTTCAAAGACTTATGAGGCTTGGTTGGTCTGGATGTGCGTGCAGGGGGCGGGGCTACCAGTATGACGCAAGTGTTGCTCTGACTGCTCGATGCCCCACAAAGCACCATGGATGGAGCCTGTGGCTGTGCAGGAACCACGAGAAGTACAGGTGCTGCCGGCACTGTAGGTGGCATGTGCCTGGCCACGGTGGGCTTAGGTTGAATGGGCCGGTTCACAGGCTGTGGTGCTTCCGCAAAAAAGGTTGCGATAGATTTGGCATTCAGATTGGGCAGAGGAATGGAAAGACTGAGGATATGATCATCTCTGACTCGGCCTACAGTCCTTTTATACTGGCCCTTGATTGTAGTTGTGACTTTACTGGGGGAGGAGAAGAGACTGGCTGGTGGCCAGTTTTTCAGCATCTTGATGACGAGGTACAACAGAAGACTATCCTCAGTCACCTGTGCTGCCTGAGGGTACCTCATCCAGGAAAACTTTGTCTTCTGCACTGCTCTAGTCTCAGGTGTGTCAGCTCCTAGGCATCGGCCAAACAGGGTGTAGCCCCACCTGGATTCATACCTTTTCACAAAGTTGGCAGCAGACCTGTCATGCTTTTGAAGGGCACTGACTGCAGTGGCAATCTTCTGCCTTAGTTCAGTTGGCGCTAAGTGATGGTCACTGTCTGCCAGTTCTAGAAGAAGCAAGGCTTCCACTTCCTGTAGCCCAGGAAGATGGAGGTGGCTCTGGGTCATCAGCACATCCTGCAGAGCAGGACCTTTTCTGCGTGCGTGAGCACCACATGTTTCCAACTGACGCTGTCAATAGGCTCCTCCTCTGACTCTGCAGACACATCCACACCATCATCTGCCAGCTCCTCTTCACTTAGTTCAGTCGATGACCCTTCACGGGACTGCTCTTCCTCAACTGCAAATATGTAATAAAAAATGATGTACTAATCACCAATGTGTCTAGGCAGTTACAACATCCTACACTAGACTTATTTATAAACAAAAAAGAAAAAAAAGGTTCATTTTTGGACAGTATCTTTTAATGTTTGCACCATTTGAGCCAATACACTTATTTCTCTTAATTCACTAGAAAGATATTTAATTGCCTCTATTGTGTCCTTTTCTTTTTGCATTATTTGCATATTTGTATTTTCAATTCAGGTTTATTTGTATAGCCCAGTATCACAACAAAAGTCGCCTCAAAGGGCTTCACAAACAGTTGATCAAACAAACACACAATCAGCACAAACAATAACTACACTAAACAGACCCAGGACACTCCTGTCCTTAGAGCAGGGGTGTCAAACTCAATCGGAGCTGGTGCCAAAATTAGAAAAACAGTCTTGGTCGTGGGCCGAATAAGAGAATTGTATAAATAATAAAGCCAGCCTACTGTATTTTTGTACTCAGTTAGGCTACAATAGGCTTTTTAACATAGAATAATACTTCCCCACAGAACTACAGGTGTAGATTTGTGGTTTTAATGGGTTTTGTAGTTTTGTTTTAAATCAGAACTTGGAACTCAACAAATAGGCCACAGACTACTGACTAACACTGGCCAATTATTTATGAAGTATTATTTACTGCCACAGTTACCTAACTCCTCATATAAGACAGGTGTTTTCATCAGGTCCACTCTGTTTTACTGTGACAGTGCACTACCAGCAGATTAATATTTAGGTGCATGTCATGATACTTATGTAAGCCCAGCACAACTTTAAGCTGAGTCAGCACCTACACACACACACGTATTATAGGCTTATTTAACATTTATTGAGCAAACTACTGTCCACCTCTCTGTCCTCTGCAGGACACAGTGTGAGCAGGATGATACCTCTTTCTGGGCAGGTTTAGCTCACTGTGTGTTAATGAGTGCATTAGAGCACAAGTAGTGACAGAGAGAAAGGAAAAAGAGTGACGGAGGGCAGTGCTGTGAATGAACTTAGACAACTCTCTGCTGATAACTTGGTTTTACTGACACAACTTGGTTTTCTGTTTTTAAAGACGTACGGTTTGTAAAGGTGATGTTCTTACAATGCTGTGCGGTTGGAGCGTGGTTTTATTACTGCCACATTAGCTTATCAAACAAAGTGTAGAGTGTTTACAGAGAGTCCCACCTGTTTAAGAAGCTCCCGCTCTCACTGACCCCTCTTTGCCCATTTCTTTTGTGGAAAGTTAAATTTCCTGTTGGAGAATCCTTCACTCTCTCTCTGCTCCGCCACTGACTGTGTTGCCAGATAAGATGGTATACATCAGCTTATAGGCGTTTCTCCTCTACTCTGGGGAGGAACAAGCTGCTTTACTCCAAATGCTGAGGTACAGCCTGAAGACAGTATTGTAAGTAGCAGACATGTGATGTCTTAAACCCTCCCCCTGTTTAGTGAGGGCTTCTCCACTCCAACATAGATGGCCTCCTTCACGCCACTTTCAAACCACCTCTTCTTTCTTTCCAGTATGTGTCTTTTAAGAAAAAACAAACTTGATGTCCAGTAGATTTAGAGAATTTTTTGTGTGTATTTGTCAACCTAGATATGTAACCATGAACCTACATAGATTAAAGACTATTGTATTGTTGATAATCAGAGATTGGGATTAACAGGAATGTAGCACAGGTATACAGACGTGCGTAGTCTGCCGGAAACCAAGAAGAGGGGAAAAAGCTTTGAATTCGAAGCATCTGGACATAAGTTGTCAAGATGAAGATGTTTCATCCCTCATCCAAAAGGACTTTGTCAATTCTGAAGCAGAAGAACTGCGCATGCGCCCCTCCACCATTTCAAAACAATGGCGCAAATATGGTGGATCAGCCGCCAAGCGCTCACTCGTCGTCTCAGGTAAGAGGTTTTTCTTCCAAATTTGGACATGATTAAGGGTTAGTCATCACTAATAACAGAGGATTTTGTCTAAGTAATATAAATGTCCAAGTAATTTAACTTACAGGGACTGCTGATGACACACTTACTAGAACGCCTCAGGTCAAGAATAAGTGCCATTTTAACTGGCCATCAGCTGGACTTGGATTATTTTCAGTATGATATCAATCAAGAAGTGTTTATTTAGTGATCGGCCTCCACTATCTTTGATGTGCCAAATGAAATTTTGGAGACCCTCATGGATCTACAACAAAAAAAATTCATGCAGCTCTTTCCCAAGAGCTGTATTTAACTTTCTGGAGAGCGTGTGGTGGCACTCATAGTAGCTGCAGCCTGGAGACTTGCTCCAAACACAAATTTCACTGTATTTTTTTGTGCATGACAATAATCCATACGCAGAGTGAATGCCCCTGGAATTTTGGAAAGAACGACGCAGCTGGGGTGTATGGTCAGGAGGTCATATTTTGTTCAAAGTCCATTGTCCTTAGTCCACATCAATACAAACCACAAGCTCATAAGGTATTGTCTTATATTTTAATTATGACAATGTAATGTTATGCAATATTTTGTTTAACATTGTTTTACTTGTAAATCATCATTCGGTGGGATAGCTGGATTCTCATGTTTGATCAACTGTTTGTGAAGCCCTTTGAGGCGACTTTTGTTGCCATACTGGGCTATACAAATAAAAAACCTGAATTGAATTCATGTAAACATTTTTCAACCTAGTGAAATCTGTCTCTTTCCATCTACCTGCATATGTTTGGATGTATTGAGTGATTTATTGAATTGAATAATTTAAGGCAGTGGTTCTTCAAGGAGAGATTTAAGTACCCCTTGCCCTGCACACTTTGTATGTCTCCCTAATCAGACACTCCACACACAGCTGATAAGTGGAATAAGGTGTTAGATGAGGGAGTGACGTGTTCTTTTTCTAATCAATAAAGACTCCAATCAGTTTCTTTTAGCTTTTTGTCTTTTTATTCGCATAAGCCAAATTACACAGAGCTCTGGATTGGATCTGTCCCTACCGCCTACGTCTTACTCAGGGCTTACGCTGGGCGTCCAACAATGACTGTCCCTATCACACTGAATATATACCCAGGCTCAACTTCATACCACCCACTCCAGATATGGGCATAGTCCAGGATCTGAACCAGTTCTCAGGCAAAGCTATTATCACTTCTGCTCTCCCATGAAGGCCACATTTCCAGCACAGATTGTTCCCTTGCACTTGTGGCGTCTTGAGTCTGGGTCAGATCCTGGTCACATGATTAGATACATTTCTTCACATTTCATTATAAACTTGATCATGTTAAAATCACATACAACAGGAGACATGCACAAGGTGAATGGCAGGGGGACCTGTGTTGACTGTGTGCCAGAGTGTGGAAGAGTGTGAAGAGGAGACTGAAACACTGAGTGACAGAGGTGCTAAGTCAGGAGTGGAGGCTGAGGGTGATGGGGCCTGATGATCCTCGTCTTTCTCACTGCGTGACTGTAAAAAGAAACAAAGAGCAATGAGTATAATCCTAATCTGTCAGGTGAATTTTAGACCTTCCCTCTCAGTCTGTGTCTCACCTTGACACAGACTGACACAGGTGCGTCAAAGATGCCCGGTGGAGGGCATAGAAAAAAAACACATCACTCTTGGGGTCAAGGTCCTCCTGTAGCTCCAGCCACCTGTACTCCTCAAGCTCCAGATAAAGTTGCGCAGCCCCAAAAGACTGAGATGTCTTCTGCTCTTTGATCTTATAAACTAAAGGATAAAGCTTCATTTGTGATAAAAGCACTTGAGTTTAGTGTTCAGGCTAATCCAGACTAAATCTGCTTCAGACCAGGCTCAGCTGCCTGTATAAGTTTCCATAGTGACTGAGTGAGTCTCAGGATGAGCCTGTTTTATGGCACAGACAGACAACAAAATAAGGCCTTGTTCACATGTCCTTGTCCAAATACGATCATTTTTGAACCCAAGCCTCAAAGGGGAAAGATTTCAAAATGGCATATTCAGTTTCTGGGTTTACAGCTGATAAACATCTTTTTTGAAAAGATGTGTTCAAGCTGCAGATGCTACAGAGCTTTTACAGCTTTTTACAGAGCTTGTCTGCTTTAAGTGCTTTTCTGTGTTTCACCCAAGTCAACACCAAACCACTGATTACTGCAGCTGCAGCACTGATCTGGCACAAACTGGCACAGTAAGCCAATAGCATTCAGTCTAGAGGGAAGGAGGCGGGGCTATAACAGCAGGAGCACAGGTGGAGCTGATCAGTGCAGCAAAAAAATAAAACATGACATTTTATATGAAAGTGAGATTAAAAAAAAATAAATGTATTATTTGTTGATATTGCATTTTTTGGATATGGTTTGCATGGAGAATGTTGTTCCAAAGTGATACTGTGTGGGGTGTTAAGTTATGTTTGTAGAGTATTTTCCAGTAGGACAGATCTTGTTGGTGAGAACTGGACAACTTTACATTTAGTTCAGGAACACTGTAGCCACAATCCATAAGAAACTGTAATCTTCCAGAAGGGCTGAGTATTTTATTAGGGGAAATATGCCCAAGGTTTTCTGTATTTTTCAAAAATGATGATTTTAGCCAATTGTATTTTATCATACCCTCAACTTTTGTGAGCAAAATGAAAGCAAAAAAATTGTGAAATCTTTTTGCATCCATACATTGAAATTATATTTAGCCAGTTTGTTGTCTGGTTGCCAAATGTATGTGTTTGTAGTTACATATAAATTCCCACATATTTTATGTCCTGTTTAAGTGCCATTTTATGGAGGGTTTTTTGAGAATATTTTTGCTTGGCAAAAAGTTCATTTATTTCGATTAAAAAATGAACCAGAGGCTTTGGAGAACAGAATAACTGCCTGTAAAGCTGTGGGAATTTGAGTCATTTTTATGAATGCATCATCTCTGCACAGACTAATAATTAGCTCCATCCACAAGGCAGCAGATGCCCGATCCCATCAGCCCTCGGAGGCTAAGCAGGGTAGGGCCTGGTCAGTGCCTGGGTGGGAGACCGCTGGGGAACATCAGGAAGCCGGTGTGAGTGAGTGGTTGGTGGTGGTCGGAGGGTCCGTTGGTGCAGATGTGTGCAGCTGCGCTTCTGTCAGTCTGCCCCAGGGCAGCTGTGGCTACAAAACGTAGCTCACCAACTGGAGAGAATGAAATACCCCTTCCCTTCTATGTAAAGTGCTTTGGGAGATTTATGTCATGGGTAAAGCGCTATACAAATACCATTCCCCTCCCTTTCCTTTTCAAGTAGTCTACTTTTCAAAGACAGAATATTTTTAAGTGCAAGTGTTTCTCCTGCTAACATAAATAAACCTGGACTAATGAATTATGCCTTTGTTTTAATTACAGCAATGCATGGTGCCATAGAGCAGTTCCATTGTAAAACATATGCACTGTATGTACAAACTTTGGCCCATATTTAAAAAGTTGTAGAGGTTTTTCTTTTTTTTTTTTTCAAGGTGCTTTATCATGTTAAAGGCTTGTGTTTCCCACCATTTTCTCCCTATATAGGTGTGTGTGTGAGTGGGCGGAGTCTGGGTACTGACAGTTACTCACCTGTGTGCAATCTTCAATCAGCCACAGTCTACAAAGAGCCTGCTCTCAGCCACACTCTGCCAGACTCTTCTGTCAGGTTAAACTGGGTATTTTCAGTTGGTCTTTCTAGTTTGAGTGATTAAGTTACTTACCTTGTCTAAAGATTTTTTTTGTCTTCTATTTTTTTATTTATTTTGTTTTAAGATGTTTCAATTTTCATAAAATCTTCTTGTATGCAATATTTTAAGCCTTAAGGCTTTTTTTTTTTTTTTTTGTAAAATCTATTAAGTTGAGACCACCACCCTTACACTTATCATAGTTTTTGAAGCTTTAAAAAAAATCCTTGTCTTGTTTCCAGAGGAAGTTATTAATCAAGTTAATTTCTTTTAATCTCTCGCCTGGCAAGTCATACACTGTCAGGCAGTGTACGAGCCAGTTAATGAACACGGGGCCAAAACGGAACTTGCCTAATACACTAAATAGAAATGAATGCTTTACATGATCAAAAGCTTTTGCGAAGTCGACACTGACATGTACCCCGCCTGAACTGTGCATCTGTTAACCTATTTCATTGAGAGGATATCTGCAATGGTCCTTCCCAGGGATGCTACATCCTTGTTGCTGCGAGACCAACTTTGACTTTATATTAACAATTTTGTAGTATGTATTTTTAAGGTTAATTGGCTTAATGTTCTCAAATTTGCAGGCCTCAAACATTTGGTGTGGCACTGCAAAACACCACCTGCGTCTTCTGAAAGTTTACCTGGGCCCCAGAGCCCAGACAATAAACCTTGAGCACATGAAAAGCCTTTTCCAGGCTTTCCATGTCTCGTATTAACCAATTAGTATCATCAGTATACTGGAAAATGGAAAATGTTACACTTTGTTTCCTGCTGATGTTGCATGCTTTTTTTTTTATTTTTTTTTTTTATTCTCTTTTTAAATCTTGCTGTTTTTGAGCATTGCTGCAAGGGGCTTTGCCACTAGGCTGTATAAGAGCAAGGCTAGGAGACAGCACTGTCTCACCAAACGGCTTAGGCTCAGGGGGAACGCACCGGTCAGCAAACTGTTGACTTTGACTTTGACCTGTCTGATGGTGCTGCTGTAGAGCAGCCTCAACAAATTTAAAAAACACAGGTTCAAAACCAAACTTAGCACACTGAAAAGAAAGGAGCATTCTACTGTAGTGATGGGAAAATGAAGCGTTGTGAAGCAATGACGCTTCGGATCAAAATTGTATCAAACGGTTCACTACTCGAAGCTTCATTTATGACAAGACACGTGACGTCCGGCGCTTCATGTTACACAACACATACGTCACTGATTCAAGCGCGGGTCCGAAGCTTCAAATGAGAGGAAAAGCGCCTGCCTTGTAGTCGTGGCAGAAAGCACTGAGCTTATTGAGAGACTCAAAGATGCTTTACAATTGATCAATTATTCACTCCTCAGTCACACGTGGTGGTGAGCTACTTCTGTAGCCACAGCTGCCCTGGGGCAGACTGACGGAATAATGGAGCGCAAGCGTTCAGAGATGTGGCAGTACTTTGACATGATATCATCTGACACAAAGGTTAATATTGACATGATATATTTGTATTTAAGTAAGCAAGAACCAGTATCTACCCTAGGCTACATTCTGCTGATATAGTGGGGAAATATTTTAATACATTTATGTAGTACAGTTCGTTGTAACTTTTAGCCATGCTTCTACTACAGTATTTTAGTGTATTTTGCATCTCATATGTCCTGTTCTTCTCAGGTTAAATGCTTGATTTGCTCAGCTGAACTGGCTTATAATAATACAACTTCCTCAATGCAGAGGCACTATCGTGCAAAGCACTGCACTGAGCAAGCCAGCAGCAGCAGCGGTAACCTACCATTTTAACAATTCCTGCTTTAACCTAAAGACTTGGATGCTGCACTCTTTCTGCAAAGTTGTTATGTAACTGTAGATTCACGGATTCAAACTTGCTGCTCCATTATATGTATATGAGGTGCAAAGATATGAGTGAAACAAATGTGGCCCACTCAGAAGACCCTCTGCTTTACTGGGGACAAAACCAGGATCTGTACCCACATCTGTATGAGCTGGCACTCAAATATTTGTGTATCCCAGCTTTCGTCTGTTCCTTGTGAATGTGTTTTTTCAAAGGCTGGGGAAATTGTTGATTTAAAAAATGAAACCGTCTGAATCCTAAAACTGTGGAAAAGAGATTTCTGAATAAAAATCTGCCATAAAAAAACTCATTGTATTGTGTGACTTGTAGGCATATCAGCTAAAGAGCAGTTTATAGTCCCCAATTTTGTTACACTGGCCTAAGTAAAGGCAGTGTTGTGCATGAACGAGTTCAAATGAACGCGTTCATTGAACACGTTCATTTTTATGTGAACTTTGAACTGAACAAAACACATTTGTAAATCAAGAACTTGAATGTGAATTTGTTCAGATTATGTGAGATGAACGACGTACCTCACATCAATTAAGCGTCGGAAGTTGTTTTCACCTGATGAGTCGAGTGAAGAGGTCTGATTGTACTTTTTAAACAGCGCTGTCCCTCACTGCCCACGGGCTCCACTCCAAAACTGCACAGCTTCACCAGAGAGCGCTTGTGTGCGCAATGCATCTTGGGTAACGTAGTGTGAAGCCAAAGATAGTCGAATCTAATATCTTTGGCAATGCAAGTGAAGGCACAGAGAACAGACGATGCTGCCTCTAACTATGATCATTTACAGACATTTTACACATTGTCACGCAAAGACTCTGACGGAAAAAAATTACGTTTCTGTGCAAGCTTATATATGCAAAAAACATCCATTTTGTGTGATAGAATTTAAGGGCGCACTCACATTAGGGCCATTCAAACCGTGCTGTGCCCAGGTAAGATTGCGGAGGGGTCTGAGTCCCCCGCCGGCCCTGCACTCTCACCGCACAAACGATCTGTGCCGTGGCCCGGGATACGTCATTCGCTCTGAGAGCGACAGGCTGCTACGTCATCGTAATGCGCAGTTTGTTTACAAGCTGAGCGAGCCGCTAACACTTTTAAAACCGGCAGTAGTGGAAAACGTGAGACCAGCGGCATGAAGTATCTGTGCTGTTTTAATTCTGCTTTGAGTCTCGTTGGTGAGACGCGGTCTTCTGCCACAGGTTTGGAATAAACCACATATGAGGAGCAGCGAAGGCACCGCAGACGATGAGAGATGCTTCAGAACTACTGCCTGCTGTCTGTTCTCCTCTTCAGAAAGGTGAGCGCAAGTCGCTGGCATTGGTACGAGTGTTGATAATGGACTTTATTCACTTTTTACCGAGAGAAGAACAGTTGCATAGATGACACGCCTCATAGTCGTGCGTGCGCGCATGCATGAGCAACCGCGCCGTGCCGTGGCCCACCTCCTCCAACCGTGCCAAAGTCCTGAAGCGTACCGCGCCTGGGCGCGCTGCGAGCACTCACATTAGGCAGCCGTGCTTTAGGGGCGCTCCGGACTTGGGCACGGTTCATTGGCCGAGTGTGAGTACACCTTAAGATCTACAGTGAGGCTAGAAGGTAGATGTACAGTGATAGAAGTCATAGTTTGAAAAACAAGTTCAGCCTTTCATTTACATATCTCACCTAAAAATAACATGAACTGAACTTTGAACTAGTTCAAAATTAAAATTGTGAACTATGAACAGTGAACAGTTCACTTTGAACATGTGTGAACTGAACTTTGAACTAGTTCATGAAAAGTGTGAACTTGCACAACACTGAGTAAAGGTATCATACAAAGCACATGATTTATGCTTCTAGACTTTTTATGTGTATGTTTTTGTTTTCTCAAAGTCCAGACTTGAACTCAAACATTTGGCAGAATGAAAGTGGTAAAATGTAACTCCTCAAACCAAGTAGAAAGTATACATTTTACTTTTCAGTCAGTTAAAATGAAGTGGTGTAAAAAGTACCTATCAAATGCAATTAGGTAAAGTACATATATACATAACATTGTTACATAAATATAGGACTTTTACTTTTTTACATAGTTACCTTCCACCACTGATAAGAACAGTTGGTCTGTAAAAGGTAGTTTTACAAATGTACAATCTGGTGAATTTTCTATTACTGACTAGACACAATAATATATTGTATTACTGTTTTACAATAATATTAGTACTACTAAATAATGATGCATTTAAACAATACTAATTTTAGCTGCTCTCCATGTATTAAATTGGCCTATAGAATGTCGTGATTAATTTTCCTACTTCAGTTGTTTTTGTGTTATTTCAATTTGCTAGACGATTTGATTAAACACACATAAATATATTTGTTGTATGCTAGGCCTATAATTTGAAATATGCTTATTTTTTCTAATGTACCCTTAGACTTGCCTTTTATAAACTATGGAGTCCAAAATGCTACTTGCGCATCACAATCCTTTTGCTTTTAACACAGTGCTGCCAAAACGAACCACTTTCTAAACCACCCAGCCACCCCTCCCGCATTTAGTGCTTCATGAACCACTGACGTCACATGCTGAAAACGACACACGCTCTGATACGCGCTTCGTGAACCAGGATCCGGAAAAGCTCGAGGCGCGTGTCGAAGCGCCGTTTAATTTCGTCCATCACTATTCTACTGGATCAAATGCTTTTTGAAAGCCTACGCTAACATGTACTCTGCCAGACCTATGCATTTGCTTTTATATTTTGTCTTAAAATATATTTCATAGACAATATAGGCCTGTTGGGAGCAGACTAACTTATGACTCTTTTCAAACAACGGTCAAGCATTTGTTGGAAAATTTTTCAGCCCATCAGTCTGCTAAAAAGAATTTATTTTTGGCACCCTTTTTTGAATCAGAGGGTGACGGCACTCATGGAGAAGCATTGAACCCCACCACCCCGCGCTCCCTCTCTACATCCAAATAAAGAGTGTGGTGAATGGGGGGGGGGCTAGCTTGTTAGCAAAGGCTTAAAAAAAAAAACTCAGCTGTGAGACAATCCTTGGCAGGGCTTTTGTGGTTTAGCATTTTAATAGCTAAAAGAATTTTGTCTGGGGTGAGAGGGGCATCACAAAAATCCCTGTCATGTGGATCAAATTTTTGTTCTAATGCCTCAATGACAGAATTGGCATGATCAAAGGATGCAGGCTGACTGCTGAAGAGTAGAATAAAAGTGCTCTGCCTCCTCCATCATCCTGCTCTTTCACTTCCTTACCTGTTTTTGTGCTAATTAGCAAGTCTATGTACTGTTTAGTGTTTTTTGTTTTTTCTAGGCCAAAGAAAGGCCGAGTACTCTCATTCAATAGCCTATTGCTTTCATATTCTCTCACCTCCCCAGTGTTCAAGTTTAGTCCTGAGACTGTAGTACTCGGGGTCAACAGGGCCCAGCTGCACTGCCACCTGCAGGCTGAGCATCTGGTGCCGCAGTCTCACTGTGTTCTACAAGCTTTTAATTCACTACTTCACACTCTCCCACCAGTCGATGATGATGATCCAGATGATCCAGAGCCCCCTTATCATTAAGGGCATGTACATTAATGAGGCAGTTCTGGAGCCGGCCCACAAAGTGCCCTCATGGATCTTGTTGGCCCAGGGTAGGCACTCCGAGTGGACCAGCTTTAACTACAACTGCGACTCCACAGGAGTGTGCAGTGAACACAGAACTGACACGCAGGGCTTCTACAGCCCACACGTGTTCGGGCTCCCACCACATCTCTTGCGGACTCTGCAACTTTATGCATAAAGCACTTTCAAAAACAACTAAGTCAACCAAAGTGCTGTACAAGATCAAATATACAATAGAAATAAAATCAAACTTAAACAAATCCATAAAATGGATAAAAACATAATAAATGTCAACATCTCAACTGTCAAAGGCCAATGAGAACCATATACAATTTTCTAAAATCTTTGCTTAAAAGGCAATTTTGAAATTTGCCGGGGGGGTGACAACGTCATGTTTAAAGTTTTTGGGAACCACCCCATTAATGGTAAGAACCAAGGGTCCTAGTGTCAGGAAAACCTCTTTAGAAAGTCTAGGAGGAAAAGCATCATGTGGTGAACCTGAGGGCTTTAAGTGATCCACAACCTCCTGTACCTGAGTGAGGCCGACAGGCTAAAACTGGAAAGCAGCAGAGCACAGGGCAAGGGCTGAAGGTGTGATGTTGCGCTCTAGCCACAGTTAGATTTTAAAGTGAAGAAAATTCTCAAAGTTCAAAAGAGGCCTCAACACATGCAGTCTGAGCAGCATTTAGAATGGTTTCAATGGATTTGAACAGGGCATGAGGTTTGTCAGTTTTTGAAACCATATTTGCAAAATATTTCCTTTTAGCATCCATTACGTGGATTGGTAAAGACGCCAACTGTCTTAACATTTCAAAGGACCAAGTTTGTCCTTCTTCCACTTAGGTTCCAACCTGCGGCACTCGCGCCTCACAGCACGGGTCTCCTCATTCAGCCAGGGCTCACTTAGTTTTAGGCTGCCTGACTTTTTTTTTTTTTTTTTTTTTTTTTAAGTGGAGCTAAAGCATCCAATGCAGTCTGACAGGTGTTGTGAAACCAGGAGCTGAGCTCGTCTGTTATATCAAGTAAGAAATGACGAAGTCCCAATGGAAGGAGACAGTAAACTCAGTGGCAGTGGAAGAGTTAATAACACAGCAGCGCTGAGCAGGAGTCCGCAGTTTGACAATCTTAAAAGGCAGGTCTGTCTCGAAGATCATGGGCATATGATCTGAAAACACTGCGTCTAACTTTTAGATTAAAAGTCAATTAAAATGTCATTAAATCATCAATTAAATGGTCATTAAAATCACCAGCACACAGCAGCCCCTCTCACTGTGGCGGAGCATGAGGTGAGGCGCACGCTGAGGGCTGTGAATCCAAGGAAGGCAGCCGGACCAGATGGCATTGCTGGACGGGTGCTGAGGGACTGCGCAGACCAGCTGGCGGGGGTCTTCACAAAGATGTTTAACCAGTCTACTTACTCCAGTCTACTGTCCCACCCTGCCTGAAGTCCTCAACCATTATCCCTCTGCCCAAAAAGTCCACAATCAGCAGCTTAAATGACTACAGACCAGTCGAACTCACCCCGGTCATCATGAAGTGCTTTGAAAAACTGGTACGTAGGCACATTACTTCCTGCCTCCCACCTACATTGGACAGTCATCAGTTTGCATACAGGGCAAACAGATCCACAGAGGACGCCGTCACCACCGTGCTCCATACTGCTCTGTCACACCTGGAGCAGTCAGGGAGCTACGCGAGGCTGCTCTTTGTAGACTTCAGCTCTGCTTTTAACACTATCCTCCCCCACAGACTGATATCCAAACTAGAGGCCCTTGGACTCTCCAATTCCATCTGCCTCTGGATCTTGGACTTCCTGAAAGGCCGCTCTCAGAGGGTTAGCGTAGGCGCCCACATGTCCACAGCCCTCAGTTAACACTGGCTCCCCACAGGGCTGTGTGCTGAGCCCCCTGCTCTACACCCTCTACACCCACGACTGCACCTCCACCCACACCAGCAACACCAAATTTGCTGACGATACCACTGTGGTGGGGCTCATCTCCGGAGGGGAGTCTGCCTATCGGGACGAGGTGGAGCAGCTCTGTGTCTGGTGTGGGGACAACAACCTGGTCCTGAACACCACCAAGACCAAGGAACTGATGGTGGATTACAGGAGGAAAAAAAACTGACATTCAGCCCCCTGTACATCGGCGGGGACAGTGTGGAAAGGGTGGCTGCCTTCAAGTTTCTGGGTGTTACCATACAGGAGGACCTGACCTGGAGTGCTAACACCACTGCTCTGGTGAAGAAGGCCCAGCAGAGAATATACTTTCTCAGACTTTTAAAGAAGAACAACCTGGGTGAGAAACTGCTGGTGTCCTTCTACCCTGCTCCACTTGACATACTGTGACACTGCCTGGTTTTCCAGCTGCACAGTTGCGGACAGGAAAGCACTCCATAGGGTCACCACCACAGCCCAGAAGATCATTGGCCGCCCTCTTTCATCTTTGGAAGAACTCTACAGTTCCCGCTGTCTGAAAAAAGCATCAAATGTTTTACAGGACCCATCCCACCCCGGACATTCACTGTTTGCACTGCTGCCTTCAGGCAGAAGATACAGGACTTTTAAAACAAGGACAAACAGACTAAACTGTTTTTTATCCAAGACCTATCACGGTTTTAAATGCTGCCGAGTGCCTTTTTTTTAATGCTATATTTTCACTCCTTTGTGCAATATGTAGGGTACATGTATAAAAATATATACACTGAACTAAGACAAAGATTAAGAGTAATAACTCCGCATTGGTACCAGTTAGCCTTGCGCTAACGTGCAGATTAAAACACCTAAACTAATGTCTTAAGAGGGGAAGGATTGACCAGGAGGGACTCAGTTTAATAGACAAAGACCACCAAACTCAACTTAATTTAGATTAAGTATAACGTTTATTTACACAATAAGGTGGAATAGTGTACTGAGGCACAGGTAAATATTGAAAGGAATGTAATTATGAACGGAACTGTTATGCAGAATTATTGATTAACTAATGATGAATTGCAGTGGAGTAAGTAATAAATTGACTTATTCCTAAATTTCCAATTTAATAAGGGAGTAGACTCTGAGACTATAAGCGCCAACTTTGTCAACATATACAACACTGGTGTACCGTTGGAGCAGGAGGGGAAGGTGGTGACGACAGCCAGCCTCCGGTTTCAGCCAGGGGCTCGGATGTAGTTTCCTCGTCCTTTAGAGCCGCAGGGTTGGTCTTCCCGGTCCCAAGCTGCGGGTCGTGGTGTGTCCTCCAAGCTCAACAAGCCAGTCACCAGGTGTCCCGTTAACAGCGAGCGTGATGCCGCTCAGGGAGAGTTTAGCTGTTGTCAGCGTAAGGCAGCGTCAAAGTTTCAGAGTATGGCAAATGTCCCTTTTAATGCCAAATGACAAATTCAATAAAAATCCTTTCACAGCGATTCGAAACTTTAGAAGTATAACTTCTTAAAATAGCTGCTTTGGTCAAGGCAGCGATTGTTAAAGTTGGCGGATGTTGCGCGGCGCGGGGCTTTTCAAAATAAACTACAAAAATACTTGAACAAAAGTTTGGGCGACTTATTGTGAAAAGATGTTATCACCGGCAAGGTGAACTTAACGCAACAAAAATGACGAGAAGAAAGGAAAAATTAAACTTAAAAGACGAAGGGGAGACGGAGATGAGACAAAGACAAGACGAAGACAAGACTAAAGACTAAACTGAGGAATGTGGGCCGCACCCCAAGATAAGACTGGAGTAAAAGGGGTGTCCCTCTGAACTGATAGTGGAGAGGACTCAAATTACCTCTGCTAGACACAAAATAAATGTCATAAAAAGAAATGTGTCTTACTCCACTTCAATTTACATACCTTTAAACATGTTACATTCAACAGTTTGCACAAAACATAGCTATGACATTTTCCTGTAACGTAACATGTTAATGCATATAAAGTCTTTTAAACAGATGAGATGTACCAGGTCTCTGGTTCTTATCAGAGAAGAGAGGAGGCCTCTTCTGGCATATTTATTGGTCTGCAGTTCGTATAGGACAGATAAGTCTTTGTTTTGCATCCTTGGTGGGTAAGAGCAGACTTCTCGTCTCCTAGAGGAATGTCCATTTTTGATAGAATTTCAGCAGTGGTCCAGATCTCCTACAAATATATTAGGAATCCATGAAATAACTTGAGTATGGATGTGTGCGTGTTTTTAATATTGCACTTTTACCTTCATTTATTTGTTTTTTTATTTTATTTATTTGCACTTGCACCGAAGGAGGATTGCACTCAATTTCGTTGTATTTTGTACAATGACAAAGTTATTCTATTCTAAAAACAGGGAGAGCCAGTGATAAAACCAAATCAAGCGTGTGCCCCCACTTTTGTGTGGGTGCAGACAGATTATACTAGATTAAGAGACAATAAGGTTTAAAAAGTCCATTGCCATAGGATTGTCTAGACAGCATACATAAATGTTAAAATCACCAACAGTGAGTCATATTTTGGTGTGACTTCCTCCTGGAAGTCGGCAAAGTAATTACTAAAATTCTTATTGTATTTGGGTGCTCTGTAGATTACTGCACACAGTATAGGATGAAAGCATCCCAGCTCAAAGCTGTGGTAGGAGGCACGTAGTGAGCTGCTTACACTTTTAAATAGTGGCTATTCCTCCACCCCGGCCTGATGTGCATGGAGAGTTAAAATAACAGTCAGGAGCGAGACACAAGACAGGCCACGAGGTGTTGGGTACAACTCGCAATTTAACTTTGGGGAAGTTGGGGGAAGACTGCAACTGGCCCCTCGGCAGCACTGTCACTGGCCTCCCTCGCTGGGCCCTCCCCCTGGGTCACACGCACATGGCAGTGTTTTACACACACCATCTCTGCACTGCGCACTCCCTCGCATAATGCCCCTGTTTCCCACATTTCGTATGTGAATTTTTTTTTTTTTTTTTTTTTTAAATGGGGAAAATGCATATTAATGAACACAAATTCATGACATTGTGTAAATATGCCGGATTTAAGCTACTTTCCATCCTTAGTCCTCAGACATTTACAGACAAGAGACATACAACAACATATACCATTTACAATTTACAAAAAACCTACAAACAATATATTGCACACATTAAACCTCACCTATGTTGACAGGTTTGATTGAATTTGAGCTCTTTATTTATTTATTTTTTTAAAGCCATAAGGGTGGAACTCTCTCGTATAGATGTTGGAAGACTATTCCAGTTCATGCAACCTTTAGCAGAAATGGTGTTTTGTCCTGTGGCTGTCTGTCTAAATGGAACCTCACAGTCCCCTCTGGAGGCAGATCTGGTCCTGAGGTTACTATCGCTACGTCTGAAATTACTCCAAGGGAGGAGGATCTAGGCCATGGAGGGATTTATAGATGAGGCAAGCATGTTTTAAAAGTTTTAAAATTCTGGGTGATCCTGGTGAAGGCGCCCCTACACACACTGGTCTGTCTGTTGTGGATCACCCTGAAGTACTCTGAGCCCGCTGCTGTGTTAAAAAGAGCAGAGTAGGGCAAGGACTGGATGGTGTCGGTGAACCTTACCTTTACAAATTGTGTCCAGCCACATCCCCCTGCGCACATAGACTGGCGAGACCCCTCAGCCGGATGAAAATGCTCTTCACGCCCCTTTCCCACTTGAGCAGGGCAGAGGGTGGCTCTGCCACACAGCTTTCACTCCCTAGAAAACTGTTAGCCTGTGATGGGTAGCCCAGGTCTTAAATGGCAGTGGTTGTTATGATCCAGCTGGAACCAAGTCATGACGTATCTTACCTGTCTGTGTTTCTCTCACTCACTGCCATGAGCCCTGCCTGCTCTTGAGCGACAGCAGTGGCGTTCTGTCCAGCCTTCATGTTGGCTTTATCTCTACAAAGAGTTGTCAGGTGATAGCTCATGTTTGTTTTTAAGGCTTAAAACTACACTCCTGACAGCATTTTCTGGAAAAATAGTTCATACACACCACTGCATCGCTCAATTCGTTCTGTTGTCTCCGTCAGTCTCTGACTCCGCACTTCTTCATCTGACGCTTGATGAATTGCGGAGATACAGTCGTATGAAAAACTTTGGGCACCCCTGATCATTTTCAAGATTATCCTTTTATAAATCATTGGTTGTTCGGATCAGCAATTTCAGTTAAATATATCATAGCAGACAAAGTGATATTTGAGAAGTGAAATGAAGTTTATAGGATTTACAGAAAGTGTGCAATAATTACTTAAACAAAAGTAGGCAGATGCATAATTTGGGCACCCTTGTTGTTTTATTGATTTTAATACTTTTAGCACTAATTATTGGAACACAAAATTTGTTTGGTAAGCTCATTGACCCTTGACCTACAAACACAGGTGAAGCCAATCATGAGAGGGTATTTAAGGTGGCCAGTTGCAAGTTGTTCTCCTCTTTGCATCTTCTTTGAAGAGTGGCAACATGGGAGCCTCAAAACAACTATCAAATGACCTGAAAACAAAGATTGTTCATGGTTTAGGGGAAGGATACAAAAAGCTAGCTCAGAAATTTCATCTGTCAGTTTCCACTGTGAGGAGCATGGTGAGGAAATGGAAGACCACAGGCACAGTTCTAGTTAAGGCCTGGAGTGGCAGGCCAAGAAAAATCTCAGATAAGCAGAGGTGAAGGATGGTGAGAACAGTCAAACTCAACCCACAGACCAGCTCCACAGACCTACAACATGATCTTGCTGCAGATGGTGTCACTGTGCATCGATCAACTATTCAGCGCACTTTGCACAAGGAGATGCTGTATGGGAGAGTAATGCGACGGAAGCCTTTTCTGCGCACATGCCACAGTCGCTTGAGGTATGCTAAAGAACATTTGGACAGCCAGTTTCATTTTGGAATAAGGTGCTGTGGACTGATGAAACTAAAATTGAGTTATTTGGACATAACAAGGGGCGGTATGCATGGTGGAAGAAGAGCACAGCATTCCAAGACAAACACTTGCTACCCACAGTAAAATTTGGTGGTGGTTCCATCATGCTGTGGGCCTGTGTGGCCAGTGCAAGTACTGGAAATCTTGTTAAAGTTGAAGGTAGCATGGATTCCAGTCAGTATCAACAGATTCTTGTAAACAATGTTCAAGAATCAGTGACAAAGTTGAAGTTGCGCCGGGGCTGGATACTTCAACAAGACAACGACCCTAAACACTGCTCAAATTGATGATATAATGATAAAAGTGCGGAGTCTGAAGCAGTTGTCTGATAAAACATAAGTACCTTTGCTAATTGTGTTGGCTCCTGTATGTAATGGCAAATCTCCGCAGGTGATGCGCAGATGCTCAATCTGTCTTTAAAATTATTTTAGCGACTGAATAGAGGAGAATCTAAGCTTTAAAATGAGGTATAACATGTCCATATTCAGCAAATTTTCGCCATGGTTAGCTTAAGGTGGACGCAGGCTACAGTCACGAAGAAGGCCCAGTGGACGGCGGAGCTGCAGTCACGCAGATAGATGTTCCGGACGAGAAGGATCACGTGTCTGGCGATGGCGAGGAGGTGGGCCAGGCAGCGGTTCACCCGTGGACGCGAGGTGATTCCGAATAGAGGCCAGAGGGTCTGGTGCCCTCCTCCCTGAGTGGCCGGCACGGGGAGCGACACGTTCAATCTCCGGGCGAAGAGGTGGAAACGCCAGGTGGAAATCGTTGAGGCGAACCCCGGGAAGTCGCACACCGTCAACACGTGAACAAGACGGGAGATGCAGAGGGCATTAACCACAATCACCCTCCCCCTGAGCGTAAGGCACCGCAGGCGCCAGAGGTTGAGTTTGTCTTTCACCCGCTCATGAGCATCGGCCCACACCCTGTCGCGGTACGCATCCTCGTCCCGGCCGACATGCACGCCGAGCACCCTCCGCAGGGGCCCAGCCTCACTCATGCCAAGGGGGTCCGGGGGAGCGGTAAGGGCCCCACAGTAGGCCATGGAGGACTTTCCCAGGTTGACCTGAGCCCCCGAGCCCGCGCATTAGACATTTAGTGTGTGGAGAGCCTTAGAGAGGCTCATCAGCGACCATAATGTGACATCTGCATACTGAAATAACTTCACCTCCCTCCCAGCTGGTGTACGAATGCCCCGGATGGCGGGGTTCGCCCTGAAAAGGGCCCCCAGGGGTTCAGCCACAAGGCTGTAAAGGAGGGAGGATAGTGGACAGCCCTGGCGCACCGAGCGCTGTAGCGGGATCCGCCCCGTCAACAAACCATTGATTTTGACACAGCTGGAAGCATTTCCATAAAGGAGGCGGATCCAGCTGCAGAACCGCTCCCCCAGACCCACTCTCTCCAACACGGAGAAGAGGAAGCAATGAGTCACTCTGTCGAAAGCTTTTTCAAAATCTATGGAGGCATGGACCCCTGCAGAGGCATGCATATGGCGCAGACAGTACATAATTGACAGGATGGTGTTGGAGATCTCCCGTCCAGGGACAGCATATGCCTGTCCCTCCGACACCACCCTGCCAATGACCAATTTCAGCCGGCCGGCCAGGACTTTTGCCAAGATCTTATAGTCCTCGCTGAGCAGGGTAATGGGCCGATAGTTCTCCAGCCGGGTTCTGTCACCTTTTTTAAAAAGCAGCGTAATTACGCCCAGGGGGAAGGCTGGGGCCACTCTGTTCTCCCGCTCCAGGTCCTGAAACAGGACCTGCAAGATGGGAGCGAGACCGTGTGCGAAATGTTGGTAAAACTCAGCCATAAGGCCGTTTGCCCCGGGGCTTTTGTTGGTATTCAAACCTTTAATCGCCCCAACAGGAGCGTCACACACCTCTCGCTGCTCCGCCATTAAGGCCACCGAGACGGCCTCCACGGCGTCGCGCGCGTGGCGGAGGAACAGATTGGAGTAGAACCTCTCGGCCTCCTCCACACTCAGAAAAATGAATTTTGGCTGTTGTTACTTTTACTAAAGTGTATTTTGTTGTTTTTATTTAAATACTTTGATTTTTCACACATTTTTGAAATGCTTGTGTAAATATTATGAAATACATCTAATATTTGGCATTACACAAGGCTATTGGCAAGGGATTACGCAACACTCTTAAGTAAAATGCAAGAATTTTGTCCTTCTGGGATTCCGTAGCTGACTTGCTTTGTTGCGCGCTCAAATGTGAGCAAACACGCATGCGCAGACTTTACCTTCCCTGAACAACGTGGGCTGAGCACCTTCGGAGTTTTCGCTCGGATTTATTGGTAATTAAACCTTTATAAACTTTGAATGTACGTCAGCAGACTTTTTGCGCTAGTTGTTTAGAGACTCGGGCTGCTGCCTGCTCCATGTGCACGGACACTGGCGTGGGGGAGAACGTATGACCGCGAGGCGGACCGTCGGTGGGTGTGTGTGAGCGAGCGGAGACCAAAGCAAAGCAACAGTGGTGTGCACGGAGGCTGGGAGGGCTGGCGCAACTGTGCTCACGTCACCGCGGAGCCACGCGCTGTGTCCCGGTGACGAGGGAAGTTTGGAAATCGGGCAGTCGGATGGCCTGCTCTCTTTTCACATCGAGAGGTATGTCATGTTGGCTTGTAATGCCGTTGTCATTAAAACATGCATCTCATACAAATTGCATGCTCACACAACAATCAAAGTCTAATGTTATGGTAGGAGAGGGCAATACTTTATTTTATACTGTAATAATTAAACGTACAAGTAAAAGAGCCTCTGAGGTTAGCCAACTCATTTTATTAAAATACAGTTTAGATAATTACGGCTAAGACTTTTATAAACATTTTACAAATTCCATCCCAGTTTGCCAATGTTTTACAATTATAATTTTGCTTCCTGATTGTAAACAATGACATAGTAGGAAATTATCATATCGACCATGTTTTACACTGGGCCAAAACTCCTTTAATGTCAGATTTTTTTAATTTGACAAAAATACAGAATCAGAACACACTTATCTTTTTAAATTTATGCAAAGAGAGAGAGAGAGATGTATCAAATGCCACAAAGATTACAGGCTATATATCTTTATAATTTGGGTCTAGGGGCAGGGAAATTAATTTTTCTTTCACTGTCTTTTAGATAAATGCAGAGTTCAGACGAATCACTACAATGCTGTTGACCTCAAAGTTTATGTCTGGATCTTTATGCTCCTAAACTGGTGACAATCTTTAGGAAGAAGGGAGGAAAACCTGGACACAAGATCAGAGAAATCATGGCAGGAATTGATGAGGTTAGTCATTTTAAATTTACTTGGTTCTGAGTTGTGAAATTATTCCCACCACTTGCATTGTATTAAAAACTTTTTACAGAGTGTATGTCTCCAACCTGTTGCTGAGGAGCAACCAGTAGCTCTCCACATACTGCATTGAATAATTCAATTTAGATTTATCACATGCCTATAACCATTGTAAATGTATATTTTGGATGCCTAATCAAAGATGTTTGCATGTCTGTTTTTCCCATCTAAGGCTTACAATTGCTGTTATATTGACAATGTTTCTTGTGACTGCTAAGAGTAGCGCTCTGCTATTTTTGGTTTGTAAAAGTGTCTCTCTAGGAGAAAAAGGTTGGAGACCCCTGATATACAGGGTATTAAAATATAAAAAAGTTGATATTTAAAATTTTACTTTAAAAATGTATGTTAAGTTTAAATCACAAAATTATTGGTATTGGATTTTTTAAATATAAAATTGGTTTAACATTTGGCACATTTAGAATGAATAAAGTAGCGTTAAGTATGAAATCCCTGCATATATCCTGTTTTACCCCCGATTTATTCATTTACTTTTTTATTTTATTTTTATTTTTTTAGAGAGACTCCATTGACACAAGGAGATGTTGTACCCCTAAGGCCCTTGCTGTGTATCTGAATGAAGACCCAAGCAACATCATAAAAGAATATGTGGTAAGTTTATTGTATGAAATGTTAGTAATTGTGAGGAAAATATCAGAATTTTACTTGCTTATTGTTAATGACTAATGGTTTTGGATTAACGTATTTGTGGATGTAGTGAATTATGTGTGCAGCACATTTGATTCATATGTGTACAAGTTTGAAAATATTTTCTTTTATATTATGGCTTTCTTTAGTGTTGCCGAAGACAACAATACACATGCCAACCATTTCCACAGGGGGACCAAATTTGAATACTTTTGTGCTTAAAATAGACAGCAGTGCTGCCTTTGCAAGGGGGCACATGGACAGCCCTAACCCTATGAATTGGGGCCCTCTACAAACTCATTTGCATAGCTGCAACTAAAAATGCAATGTGTTGTTGGGTTTAATGTGCAATGAGCAAATGCATAGATTAACCAGTATCATATTACTTTATAACATCACAGGGAGGTAATTTTTGTAACATTCATGCCATCAGTGTTCATTAGGTCATTAATTTAGCCTAGGCTACAAAAGACTTTGATCTGGATTTGGACTCAAGCACTGGTCAGTTAAGACCTGAACCTCTGAAAAGAAACACTGAACTTAACTTAACTGAACAGTCCAAGTCTCATTTAAAGTGCAGCTTTGCAACTCGCTCAGTGCATCACACAGCATGATTGTAGAAGGCTTAGGCTGTGCATTAAGTGTGTAATATTAATTTTCAAATAATTATTTTTAAGTTTTGTATCTGTCTTTTATTACAACATTTACAAGGATTTACTGTCATTTGTGCTATTGGCTTCCTTTAACTAACTACTTTTGTTACCTTTTTATGTGTAGTGGAACAGGTCTGATTAATCTACTAATCTTAACTAGTCTACTATAAGTTATTGTAATTTTTAATAACCACAATCTTTAACTTAACAATGCAGACTCTAGTACATATGTAAAAGATATTTTATAACAAAGATGGTCTCATTATTATATAATTAGAATATTTCTGCAATTTTATAAATCAGGGTTTCCGCCAAAGAAAATGAAAAATGTCCATATTGGAGATGTTAATAAACATTGCGAGCACATCACTGGCCCTCCCACGGTGTGGAAAATTTTTGTATTTCCCTACCCGAGAACGGCCTTTCTGAGCATATCTGGGTGATATTTTGATGTATAAAACACCATGCTGTTGAGATACCTTAATCCATTTATTCTCCGTAGTTTTTCATAATCCGAGGCCCCATGCCTTTGTGACAAAATGATTTATTTACAACTCTCCAGCAAACACAACAACAATCTGACTCGCGACGGATGCCCATCTGTTTTTTCCTCTGCCCAACATCGGAAGGCGAGGGTTTGTTGTGGCCGCCATTGTGATCACATGTCACTGCGCAGGGAACTCTGTCTGATATAGTAACCTACTGCGCATAACGTCAAGGAAATTTACCTCTTTCAGGGGGTGGACTCTAGTATATGATTGGCTAAATGTAAAGTAGATAAGATTTGTATCTAATGGCACTGCCGCATATCAGACCTGACTGGCTGGTATCCTTACCAGTAACTGCACAGTTTGAGGCACTAGCTGGAGAACAATAACATTTGATTAGCTGGGGGAAAATGTCAGTTTACTGGTCGAAAAAAGGGGGTTGTGCGAACCCTGTAAATATAATCTAATTTTCATCAATATTGCACTTCATTTGAAATTTTTCTGTAGTAGCATTCTGTAACCATCTTTGAACCTTTTAAGTGTATTAATGTACTAACTAGTTGACTAATCACGAAAAATCATCACTGACTTGTCAACTTCTAAATTAATAATTAGTGACGGTCCAAGCGGTACAATAATAAACTTGACGAAGTAACGTTTATACCTCTTGTAAAAGGAATACATTGAACTTATTGGAAAAACTTGTAATAAAATCTTTTTTGTGTCCTTGTTTAGGATGTGGCTTTCCGTAATGCCCATTGGCATTTATGCCATCGTGCATGAAGGGGACGATGGTGGCAAGGAAGATCCAGAGGACGTGGGAATCGTCTTTGAGAGAGTCACTGTACTGCAAGAGCTTCGTGATGTTGCCACTGCCTTTCCTTTGCTCTTTGGACCGATGGATTTGCTCAACTTGAACTACCCACAGGATCTCAAGTACACTTTTGAATTTTTCCAAAAGGAGTTGATAGAGCTTAATAACAAATGTCAAACAAAATTCAAGTTCTAAAAAATAAGCTTAAGTAGATAGGTTGTACCATATTCTGCACCCTTTTTTTAAATGTTTTTTTTATTTTATTTTTTTATAAAGATAGACAGCTGTTTTTTCAAGTGTTTACTTTGCACTAGAGGTGGGCAATATTGACAAAAATGAATGCCTTTATTTTTTGGTGATCTCAAATTACATTTATTTTTATATATATAAAATATACTAGGCATTACGGAAATCGACATCCTAAAAAAGGAACATGTAAATTAGACTTTATTACATTCCATTAAGTTCAATGTATTCCTTTTACGAGGTATAAACTTTGCTTGTTCAAGCTCACTATTTAACCCGAGAGCTATCACAAATTTAGAAGTTGACAAGTCATTGATGATTTTTCGTGATTGGTCAACTAGTTAGTACATTAATACACTTAAAAGGTTCAAAGATGGTTACAGAATGCTACTACAGAAAATTATCAAATGAAGTGTAATATTGATGAAAATTAGAATATCTCTGCCTATTTTGCATATCTTCAAAACAAGATTCACAATATCTCAAATTTGAAATTACCCACCTCTACTTTGCTACTTTGCACCATATGTTTTGGTTTGGGAAAAAAGTTATTCTTTCCTGATATAGATTTTTTTAAATACTTTTTATACAGATTTTTATCTTTTTATATTATTTTTTTGCAATGGCAAGTCTTCAAAGTCTTAGCTGTTCTTTGCAAAGTTCATTTTTCAAAGCAGGACAGCAATTTTAGAAAGCTTTACTTTGCACAACATCTTATGTTTGAAGAAAATACCATTTTCACTTAAAAAGGTCTAAAGATGCTTGTTTACAAATTTAATTCATGTTTGTAATGTTTACAATTTGGCTGTTTTTTGCAAAGTTAATTTTTCAAAGCTGGGCAGCAGTTTCATAAAACTTCACTTTGCAAGTTTTGAAAGTTTTGGTTTTGAGATGTAAAAATGTGCGCTTAAACAGTTTTGCACTAAAACACTGATTACAAATGAAAATGTATTGTACTCTTTATATGGCTGTTTATTGCCATGTTCATTTACTATACATGTTTTATAAATCCAAGCATTTGATACTGAATAGAAGTTGTGGAATAAAATTCCTTAATGTAATATAATATTGGATGGTTAAAACATTACTGAGGACATACTGTTTTAAAATGTCATGCTCTAAAAACTGCACAATAAATGCAGAATTGTTTTAATGATTTCTGATGCTGTTCTTTGTTCACTTCTGGAAAACTTGACTTGATTTTGTAAGCGATATTTAACAATGTTGCGTCAAGCGGTTGCATGTAACTGCATTGAGTAAATATGAATGTGCTTGATTCATAATAAGTTACTGTAGTGATGTAAAATCTATGTAATGGTATTTAATACAGGTTACTTAATAAGTTTGAATTAGGGTTAAGAAGAATTGTTGAGTAATTATTATGAAATATATTATAAAGGAATTACACAATGCAATTACATATTTTGTGTTCAATAAGGTTGAGTATTATCTATGTAATGAAAAAAGCTTGCATATATTTAAGCCATCTACATGGATCCTATTGAAGTATGTTAAGTCCATACTATATAAGCATGCTTTACAACAATTACTCAATGTGGTTGCATGCAACCGCTTGACGCAATGCTTTTAAGTAAATCTAAAGAATAATTTTTTTGAGTGCAGAAGGTCCTCGGGCTCGGTGACTGGCCCGCCCGCAGCAGCGCTGACCAGCACACTGATGTGTTGCCGCTCCTGTTTGGACCTCTCCAGTCCAAGGAAGTAGGCAGTGGACCGCTCTTCCTCCACCGCATACCACGCCCTCGCCCTGACGACGGCGCCCCAGCACTTCTGGACCTCCAATTGCTCCAGCTGGGATTGGAGCTCGAGGTACTTCGGGTCGACCGGACCGGGCCGTACAGCCGCCTGCACAGAAAGGGCCTGAAGGCGGCAGCGGCAGCCCACCACCGGCGGTGTTGCCATAGTTGACAGCCAGCCTCTTGAACCATAGCTTGGCTGCCTCCCACCACTCAATCGCGCTGCTGATGCAGTCAAGCTCACCCTCGAGGTCGCCGATGAGCCTGTGGACCTTGGAAACAAACAGATCATCCCCCAGGAGGGAATTATTAAAAGCCCAGAGCCCCCCACCCTCCGGACCCCCGGGACCGCCAGGTTTAACGGCCAGGAAGTAGTGGTCACTAAGGGCCGTCCACGTGTACCGGGTGCCCCCCAGGTGTTGAGCGAGGGGACCAGGCAGAGGTCTATACGTGTCTGTTTAAGCTGCCCCTCCACGACCTGACATCTGGAGAAGCCCCACCCACGAGGATTGGAGCTCCTACAGACGTCAGTCAGGCCATGGTCCCGAATGAGTCCCAGCAGCAGTGCGTTGCGTGCCCTGTATCCGCTTTATATTGGTTGTTGGGGCCCAATATCCAACCTAGATAAAAAGGTGTTAAAATCACCCACCATGACCGTCCGCTCTGTCACGAGAGGGAAGAGTTCTAAAAATAACTTCCTACGTTTCCTCTCAGTATTAGGAGCATAAAGATTAAATAAATGAAAGGGAATCTGCTGTAAAATCGAGTATGATTTATCTACCTTGCGGATCGGCGCGTACTACTGCTGGGAGTCCTAGCGGGCCCGGCCGCACAAACACAGCCACACCACGGGAGCGCGCGGAACCAAGCGCAGCGAACACAGCGCCCACCCACAACGTCTCAGCGGCTCTCACGTGCTGCCCCTCCCACCACGTCTCCTGCAGACAAAGCACGGTCCAACGGGCCCCACCCCCTCCGGCATTTAAGGAGACGAGGGAGAGAGACATACACAAAAAGAGAAGGGGCGGACATCGGACCATTACCTCTGCTTCTTTGTAGGGATCCTCCCCCCACCGCTGTCAGACTGACGTTTCTTAAGCTCCGCCGTAACAAACTCCATCAAGTCGCAATGCGACGCGTGGTCTTCTGCGCTCTCCGCTGCGGGCAAAACCGGCGGAGCAGGGCGCGGGAGCGCCGGTACCGAGTGTCTTGGGACGTGCGCGATACGCACCTTGGAGCACTCCCTCTGCGGAAGCAGCAGGCCCTGGTCAAAGGACCCCCGCTCCACCTCAGATCCCAGACATGCCATTTTCCGCGCCCCTACCCCGCTCCGGGTTGGCGCTACCGGCAGACTTAGGAGCCCTGCCCCCATCCAGAGCGGTCTCCCCCTGTTCCAGGGCAGAGCGTGGAGCCTTCCCAGTGTCTCCCCCCGTCCCGGGTTCAGCCCCCGCGGCGGCGGCCTTAGGAATCAAGTTGGCGTGAGCCCGTTCCCCCTGGGCAGGAGCGGGACCGGGAGCGGTCCCCTCCCGCGCAGGCGCCAGCGCCTCCTGCGTCTCTGGCACGACCAAAAGGCCAGACTCAGCCATCATTAACGGCGACGCGGTGAGGGGAGGATCCCCCTCAGCAGAGGCCACCTCACCCGCGCCATCCACGACGCAGGCCGCGACCTCCTCGGTCTCGCGTGTCCGCCCCTCCCCGGAGCCACCGCAGACGCACAGGCGGGTCCTGCACCCCCCGCACGTCAACCCGGCACACTCCTGGGCGTAGTGCCCCTGCCTGCCACATGTCCGGCATGTGAAATCCGGACAGTCCCGGTACACGTGGTCTGGCTGCAAGCACCCCCTGCACACACGCACCTGTCGGTCATGAATGACCCTGAAGTACTCCGGTCCGGCGGCAGTGTTGAAACGCGGCGAATATGGGAGGGACTGCACAGTCTCCGTAAATCGGACCCGGACAAACCGAGTCCCGTCCGCGACATCCATCCCGGGCCACATCCTCCGCCGCACGGCAGAGACTGGCGTCACTCCCCAGGAGAGGAGCTTGTTCGTTATATCCTCATCCTCTAAATACACCGGCAACCCCAGGAAGGAGACCACCAGCTCGTCGGACGTGATTTCACGTCCGTGAACCCTGGCCTCCCCTACTCGGAAGCAGTCGAGCAATTTCTGCTTCGAAGGCCCAGATGTCACCGTCACCTCAAACCGATCCGCCGCCACCATACGGCAGGCAATGAGGCTCCCCGCCGCCTCCTTAGCTGCTCTAATCAGGCTCATGGCCGTTACCTCTCCCCCACTCACCTCCAGCAGCACAGTCATCTCCTTCTCGTACCTCCGCTGCGCTCCGCTTGTGCTCGTCCCGGCGGCACCTGCCGCGCCACCATTTTGATCCCACTCCGCCATGTTAGAACTCCCGGGACCGTCCCGGACTAGACCCGCATCCACATGCTTCGTTTTGCTCAAACTTTTCCCCCCGAGAATGATCCAGTCGTCCGTGTCTGCCATCCTGAGCTGTGGTCGTGGTGAGTGCCGTGGTCGATGCCATTTAATCCTGCCAGGTGAGCCGAAGCTCAAAACACGAAATAAAAACGCGCTCCTCCGCAGCGC
Source organism: Bostrychus sinensis (assembly GCA_020698575.1). Taxonomy (NCBI): domain Eukaryota; kingdom Metazoa; phylum Chordata; class Actinopteri; order Gobiiformes; family Eleotridae; genus Bostrychus; species Bostrychus sinensis. The sequence goes on along the minus strand of CM036244.1, from coordinate 41,710,593 downwards.
AAAGCCGGGAAGATAATAAGCATAATCAAAATGATAAAACAAAAATTGTAGGGGTGCCTGTTTTTACTCTTAGTCTCTTTGTTTAACCCCTTTGTAGCACTTTATCAATTCCCAAGCTTTGACAATTTCTAAGCCTCTACAAATGCACACAAACTGAGTGTCCGGGGCAAGATGCCGGGAAGGACAGTGGTCCTGAATGGGAGCCAATGTGTGATGTGCACAATCCGGGGAAGTGGATAGACAAGGCTCAGGAGAGTCAAGAAGGGGTCGGAGGGGCTGGGAAACGGGCAAAGGGTGCTGATGAGGGGCAAGTGACGAGCAGGCATGGGGCAGATAAGAGGCCCGATGAGGGGTCAGATGAGGGACCCAAATGGAAAATAAGTCCAATGTGTAGGAAACAAGTATCCAGGGTAAAAGGACAGAAACTCAAGGGGGATCAGGATGGGGCCCAGGAAGAGATCTGGGGAGGGCATGGACGGACGGTGTGCTGAAGTGGAAATCCAAAATGCCACGGGGCAAAACAGTGATGAAGCTGTCTATAAAGCGGGATTTGGAGTGGGCGTGGAGGTACGTGAGGTGGGTCCGGGTGAGCGCAGTGAAAAGTGTCCAGTGGCCAATGGTGCGGCGGTCAAACAGGTGAATGTTCTGAACCAGAACAATGGTGTGACGGGCGATGGAGAGAAGTAGGCCGAGAAGGATGTTGTTGGTGCGAGGCTGGGGTGTGGTCCCAAACGAGAGGCCAGGATCCCTTGAGGTCTCGTCCATGGCAGGCCGGCGGGGAGAGCCTCACGCCGAGCCTACTGGCCAAGAGATCCTCCAGCTGGGACCAGAAGACGGACACAATGGGACAGACAATAAGGAGATGGTGCAAGTCCTCAGGCGGCCCCCTGCAAACGGGACAGCCCCTCCCGTAATCCCCTGGGGTGATCTGGTGCAGTGTAGTGCATGTATATATGATTCTATGACACAATTTGAAGTCAGTATTGCTGACCGTGGGTGAGGTGTACCAGTTAAAGATGTGAGCCCAGATGGATGTGATGTCATGCGTAGGAAATGTGATTGACCATGTGTGCTCTGCAGCGGGCCTCCGGAAAACCCCAGGGAGCAGAACTCTGTACAGGATCCGGGTACTCGCCTGGACCCGCCATGGACCCCTGCCCCTGCCTCTGCAGGGGTCCATGCCTCTTTAGATTTTGAGAAGGCATTTGACAGAGTGAGTCATTGCTTCCTCTTCTCCGTGCTGGAGAGAGTGGGTCTGGGGGAGTGGTTCTGCAGCTGGATCCGCCTCCTGTACGGAAATGCTTCCAGCTGTGTCAAAATCAATGGTTTGTTGTTATCTGTATATATGCAATTTTGCTAATAAAAGACAAAATATATACTTATTGTTGTTCATAATTCATATTCTAGGATTGATTTTCTTCTTATTTCACAGTTGCTGAACAGGAACGTTATAGAATGTAAAATTCATAATCGGATTATTTCAGACCATGCCCCATTATCTGTTATGCTCTCTTTAACATCAAATAATCAGAGTAAAAGCAAACATTGGAGATTTAACAACTCTCTATTGAAAGAATTTTTTTGTCAATATGATACAGGACAATATGCAAGAATACTGTGAAAACAACCTACAGTCTGTAGATTCTATACAGATTGTGTGGGAAGCTTATAAGGCAAGCTGTAGGGAATGGTTGGGGATTGGTTACTCAACTGCTAAGAAAAAAGAAAGATCTAAGCAAAAACAGAATCTTACAAAAAAAACTTGAGTTATTAGAGATTGATCACATGTCTCACCCTAATAACACTCAGATTAAAAATGCCATGCTGGCTTGTAAAACAGAATTATAAACATTTCTCCATGAAGAAAACGCCTAGGCCCTTTTTCAATTGCCAAAGCAGTTTTTTGAATCTGACGACAAAGCAGGTAAAATGCTTGCCCTAAAACTGAAACAGAATCCCCAATCCCCAGCATTTATGGCATGGATGGCACTATAATAAATGAACCCAGGCAAATTAACAAAACCTTTGCAAAATTTTATAGTGAAATCAGAGTGTTATGTAAGTGGAAAAGACATGGATGGGTTTTTAAAAAATATGACTACTGTCTCTAACAGAATGACAGAGATAGTTTGGAGGTTCCTGTTCAAGCTAAGGAAATTAAGTTAGCAATCAAATCCCTCTCAAATGGTAAAACACCAGGAGATGATGGCTACACAATTGAGTATTTTAAATGTTTTTAAGATATTCTTGCACCATTCCTTGCTCTACTATTTAATGATATAATAACTAAGCAATCTATGCTTCCAACTATGCAGCGGGCCTCCATCTCTTTTATCCCTAAACCAGGAAAAGACCACCAACAAATGGGCAATTTTAGACCCCTAAGCATTTTAAATAATGATTATAAATTATTTGCTAAATTACTGGCAAAAAGAATGGAAAAGGTGATTCCCACATTGATATTGATTAAGTAGGTTTTATACAAAGCCGTCTGGCCTCAAATCATTTAAGGAGGCTGCTGCATTTAATTTTCTGACGACATTTTATTAACCTTAACAAACCCACAAAAACCTATTCCACATGTGTTTGAACTTGTAGATGCTTTCGGGAAAATTTCTGGATACAAAGTAAACTATAGTAAGAGTGAAGCCATTCCCCTCAACCACCACACGTTCCAGTTCCACCTCTATTCAGCTCCTTTTCAACGGAAGACTAAAGGCATGAAATATTTAGGAGTTAAAATTAGATTCCCTGTTGAACTAAAAACACCGCAGATCTTCTAAAAACTTTAAAGGGAGATATAAAAAGATGGACAGTCTTACCTCTATCACTATGGGGACGTTGTGAAGTTATTAAAATGAACTTTTTGCCAAGATTGGCCTTTATTATTTCATTAATAACACAAGTTTCCACCAAATTGGTTTAAAGAAATTAATAATTTTTTTCAGATTTTCTTTGGAAAAATAAAAAACCCTGAATTAACTATAAAAAATTAATACAATCTCTAAATAAAGGTGGAATTGGACTAACGGGCATATATTTTTATTATATTGCATATAATTCTAGGTATCCCTTAAAATGGGCTTACAGTAGTGTACGAGAAGTGGGGAGTTGGGAATGGCTTGAGGAGGAAATTTTAAAAGAATAAGATAATAAGATAAGTTTATTGTCACATGCACAGAAAAGTGCAGCAAAATTATGTTGGAGCAAGCCTCTGGGCTGCAGCTATTTGTCAGCGCCGCCACACGCTCTCCAGAAAATTAAATACAGTTTGCAAAGGCATACATACACAAACAACAGTAATATAATATAACATGACACAGTACACGTGGTCACGTGATGGAATTTTCATTTGGACTTGGGTAAGGGAGAGAGGGAAAAAAAAGAAGAGCAGACGGATGGAGGGGGAAAGCAGGGGGTCAAAAGAAAAGTTTGACAAAACAAAAACAAGAAGCAAGCTCTAGCCAGGACGGGAGCAGTGAGAAAACACGTCTGCACTGTACAGAAGCCGGAAGAAGATCCAGAGCTGTCTTTAACGTCACTATGGTATAGCCCAAAAAACGCCTTTATGATAAATAAACCACTGTTTAGTTTTTCTGGTGATATTGTAAAAATATTACAAAAACATTTGAAATTTAGTGTAATTTCTGTACCTTTATTTAGTGCTGGAAACCAATATCTAAAGAATAAGACCTGGAAGCAAAATAATATTAAATATATATCACAACTGATTCTAAATGGTAAAATATTTGTATCATTTAAGGAGCTTAAAATACAATATGGTCTGAAAGATTCAGAGTTTCTATCCTATCTACAAATGAAATCCGTTATGAAATCTATATCATCTCAAGGGGCAAACATGGGGCACAAAAAGGAACTTGAGAACAAATTAATATCTGCTGCTAACAAAAGAGGCGCTGTCTCAAGAATCTATAAGATGCTATGTAATGTTAAGGTAGATGTTAATTTAACTAAAACTGAATGGGAGAAAGATATTGGTGTTTCAGTTACTGCCTCACAATGGGATGCTACACTACAAAGTACAAAAATATCAAAATGTGTAAGATAACTTAAATTATTACACAGAGCATATATAACTCCCTATACACTTAACAAAATTGATAAAGAAATATCTGAATCGTGGTGTTATGGTTATGAGGCAGAAGGCACACTAATACATATGTTCTGGCATTGCCCTTTGATAAAACAATTTTGGTGTAATATGAATAAATTGTCTTCTATGTTTGCTGTGCAGATTACTCCTTGTCCCCTGGTATGTCTGCTGGGCATCAGGAGCCAAGATGTGAAATCAAAGAGCACTGACAATGTAATATTACTGGGCTTCATGTCAGCCAAATGGACAATTTTAATGAACTGGAAGAAACGCAAACCAAACTGCTTTGACATAGACCACTGGTATAAAGACTTTATGGATCTGCTTTCAATGGAGCAGGCTGCTCTTCTACCATCTAATGACTATAAAATTGAAACTGGACCTTGGACTACTGTCAGGGATTTTAATGCCGTAGAGAATGCTGTCTAGTTTGTGCTGGAGCAAATGGCTAACAAGTCTGGGTAATATGTTCATGATTAATAATTGTATAATTTATAGGTTTTTGTTTTAATGTATGTCTTGATATAATAAGCTGGAACTCTGTACTTCCTTCCGTCCGTCCGTCTCTCAGCCCTTTTTTTTTTTTTTTTAAATGTTAATTTAAAAAAAGTATTTAAAGCAAAATATATCAAAACTGTATAGTTTTTAATGTTTTTTAGTAGAAAATTACAAAACCAAATATAAAAAGGCCGGGTTTGGAACAGAGTGAAAAATGTAGAATGCCAACATAAAATGCCCTAACATGATTTATTTCAAAATGAAGCACACTAAGCAATAGTAATAAAATTATAATGATTTTTTTAAAATTGAAATTAGTATTAGGGACACAAATGTGCACAAAATCAAATAATAATCAATTTGTGGCCACACACGTATTCATAAGATACAAACAATACCTGAGAAGGGCACACGGTTTTCAGCTAATGCTATTCATTATATAATGATATCTGTGAAATGAAATACAGTGGGGCAAAAAAGTGTTTAGTCAGCCACCAATTGTGCACGTTCTCCCACTTAAAAAGATGAGAGAGGCCTGTAAACCCTAACCCGGACTGGGTGAAAAGGATGGAGGCCTGGGAGAGGGAACGGGCGCTGGACTGGAAAAGGTCAGATGAGCCTAAGAGGCCACTTCCAGAAGAAAAGCACAAATACTCCTTCTATTTTTAAGAACTGATGCCTTCTGTCTTTGTTTCTTTTGAGGGACTGAAGAGGAGCCGGAGTCTCATGAGGCCACGACTTCAGAGGCAGGATCCTTGCTACAGATAAGTAACAACCTTATATTATATTGTAACATAGGATGTGTGTTTCATGTGATTAAAAAAAAAAAGTTATCATTGTTTATATAATGCTTAAGAATAACTCACACTATTAAGCTTTAGTTAAGATTTAGTTTACGATTAGTAACATTAATAAACACCACTGAGTTATCTTTTAATTCTTTAGTACTATGCTCATGTAAGTGCAAATGTGATGCTCAACAAGAAAGGACCCAAGACTGAGGGTTAAGGTAAGTATTTATTGTCCCAAAAAGTTTAGGAGGAGGTCTGGGGGTGCTGGATTTCTGGGGGTGCAGAAACAGGCAGAACACAGGCTGGATACAGGGCTGAATCTTCAATGCAGGTACTAAGAAAAATAGGAGACGAAGGTAAGTAACAAGTTTTCAAAATGAGTAATTCTCAAAAAAACTGAGCGGCTAACTGTTGTTCACCATCAGGCTGAAGGAAACAATCTGGCAGAGTCTGTCTGCAGAGCTGGGTCCAAATAGGCAGCAGCTTGATTGTAGATGAGCAACAGGTGAGTCTGGTGGCTGCAGCCAGGAGACTCCGCCCACACACAGAGGAAGAAGTAGGGAGGGGAAAACAAAGAAACAGGAAAGCCAGAGTCAAAGCCAGGGGCGTTACAGCAAATTTATAAATACCAGTGTTAAGTCAGGATCTATCAGTTGTTTATCTATAAAATTATGTTTAATTACATCGCATAATGATTTCTTACTGCTTAATAGTGCTGAGATATTCTTATGTGTTACAGTGTTTTTTGTGTTGTTTTCTCTTTATAAAAATACATTCACTTTGAATAATAGTATCGCAACAAAAAGTTAAAAAAGCAGTCATCTGGATTGGATTTTTAAAGTTGAAGATGTTTCACCTCTTACCCTAGAGGCTTTCTCAATTCTGAAATTGAACTGGTAAGAGAGCTGGTTTATATTCTCCTAGGAAGGAGGAGTTTTGACCTGAAACTAAATTCTATTGGTCAAGGCGACCATGAATAGCCTGAGTGGTATTGGGTCGTTGGGAGTCCTTTGTCCTCAGCTCAGAGTGAGAGTGGTTAACCCTCCCCAGCCTGGTCAGCTCCTGCAGGTGTTAATGACCTGAGTGAAAGTGGTTAAGGATAAGTTATGAAGAGACTGTAACATGGGTGTTGGTGTGAAGTAAAGACAAAAAGAGAGATTGATTGTGTTAAATGTAAGTATTGTTAATCTAAGTAGGGATAGATGATAGACAGACTGTAGGTATGATAGGTAGAACTGCTTGTGTTCACCGCTACAGTTCAAGTTTGTACCAGACCCAGGTGGAGAGTAACGAAGTACATTTACTCAGCAGAAGAGTTCTAGCATCAGTGCTGTAGTAGTAGGGGGAGTTGTAGTAGTGGTTGTTGTGGTAATAGGATGTTTAGGTAGTAGTTGTAGTGGGTAGTGGCAGTAGTAGTAGTACCATTAAATAGTAAGTAAATGTGACATTATTTGACTTCTACTTGAGTCATAATGTAGTATGAATACAACTTGAGCACATACTTTGTATTTTGAGTACTTCTTCCACCTCTAGTATCAGATCCACAGAGCAACAGCTGTTCTAAAGCTAAGTATCTCTCTGATAAAAATATCTGAAACAATGCTGTCCCCAAATAAAAAGGTGAGTATTCAGGAAGACATTTCGTCAGTGTCCAGTTCTTATTTCACCGCCTCGCCTCCAGGCAGCCAGACCACATCCAGCAGGAAGAGACAGACCAGGAGCTGGACCAGATGAGTCAATGAATCAGTGAAGATGCTTTTTAGAATGAAAGCACAAACAGAAGACAGGAAGGAGAGGACACATCAACACAAGGTGAAAATATTCACAGTAGTAAAAGTGCTCACAGACAGGAGGACGTGTAAAATGTGTCTGAAATATAAAGAAGTAAATGTGTTTGTGTGGGTCTGTGACAGTGAAGTGCTCGTGTTGTTGAGTGGAGAAATGGAGCGGAGGAGGAAGGACGAGACAGCCCTTTCACAATAAAGGTACATCATCATCACTGTTTACAAAAGAAGTACCTTTACATGAAGTAGTGGTCGGACGGTAGTAGCATAGTAGGGTAGTACTGTTATGTGAGTAAAGGCTCATGGTTGTCCAAGTATCCAAAAGTTTACAGTTATAGTACATTTAGACATCAGTCTGTCTCTAGTGCAGCACAAGTAGCAACCAAAATAATGTCATTCTAGATTTATTTCTCTGCATATTTCATGCTTTTTGTGCTGCAGAATATATTTTTTTTTGTGTGTTTTTAACTGATGTTTTACTGTTGTTGTTTTATAAAGAAACACATGTAAATGCCAGGCATGCTGTTGGAAAGAGAATGAGTCAAAGCAAACAAGTGATGCCATAGGAAGAAGAAAAATACCTGGGAAAAAGATGACGTGAAGAAAGAAATGATGAAAGAACAGAACGTGAAGAGGATGAGAATCTGAACAATAGGAAAAGATATGTATTTAATGACTGTTGTTCTAATTCAACTAACTCATATTTAACTACAATCACTGGAGACTAAACTGTGATATTTTTGTGCTTCTAGGAGAACAAAGTGAAGAGGATAAGAAAGAAGAAAACAAACTAAAGGTATGTATTGGATTCTATCTGAATATTGTAAATGTATTCTGATGATATGTGTTGGTCATTCAAACGTTCTCCTCACACTAAACTGTGCTTCATCTGTTTTGTTATTTTTAGGAGCTGATCCAACAGGAAAAAGACTTAAGACAGAAAGACATTTAGAAAAGATAAGTTTTGACTGTTGTTATAATTCATATTCATCTACATGAACTAGAGACTAATTCTATGCTTCTAGGAGATGATTTGTTGTTTTATAAAAGGTGCACAAGGAGAGGAAATGAAACTCTGAAGGATGAGTTGAAGAAAAGCAAAGATGATTAGGAAGAACTGAAAAGATGGAATGACAAAGTGAAGAGATGGTGAACAGATACAAAAAGAAAGATAAGTGTTGAAATAATATAATATATAAAAATAATATATAAAATATATAATCCATTCATTCTCCAGACACTAAACCTGTTTTTCCCCATTTTCAAGGAAATGTCACAAGGTTTTTTTAAAAAGGTATGTATATTGTACTAACTAGAAGCACTAGAGAGTGCAGACCAAGGCACTGGCCCTATCTTGCAATGGCAAAGATATTGTCCCTGGGCCTGGACCTGAACCTTTAATCTTTTAGGAAAGGCTGTATCATTTACTGCCATTTCATGACACACCACAGAACAGAAAATTGCTGTTACACCACCGTTTCTCAACTCCCCTGACTGAGAGATGAAGTAGGGAGGGCAGTGCTGTAATTTCTGCTGCACATTTTTTTCTTTTTGGTTTTATGAGGAAGAATACATGAGTTTAACTTTTATTTTACCGTTACTGTTTTTTATAAATTGGAGATGCTGTTGAAAGAAGAAGTCAAAAGAGAGAAATAAAAGATATGGAGAGAGAAGTGGAGAGGATCAGAAAGAAGAAAACAAACACAAGATAAGTATTTACTGACTATTATAATTCATGTTGACTACATGAACTAGAGACTAATAGATTATATCGATTATTTCTATGCTTTTAGGAGATGACACATGGTTTCATAAAAGATGCACAAGAAGAGGATAAGAAAGAAGAAACAGACTGCTAAGTGTTATTAGTTATTCAAATGATCATCTACCTACAGATATAGTGCCCAGGCTGGGTCTCTAACCAGGGATCTTCTAGCCCAGGGGTAAATGCTCATTTTACTGTTATTTTGACTACAACTATTGTGAGATCCTGAGTTACAGTCAAAGAGCTCCCCCTAGTGACTCCAGCAGATGCACTCAAGGTTCTCAAGTCTGACTTCAAAGAATGAAAGGAAGGATGAAAGGTCAGTGCAAATAAATTCTTTAAAAATCCGACAATGTGATTTTCTGGATTTTTTTTTTCCTCATTTTGTCTCTCATAGTTGAGGTATACCTATGATGAAAATTACAGGCCTCTCATCTTTTTAAGTGGGAGAACTTGCACAATTGGTGGCTGACTAAATACTTTTTTGTCTCACTGTATACCAGGTCAGAAACAACAACATGGCTACAAAGGAGGTAAAAAAAAGATATAGAGGAGATGAAAGCTGCACTAAACATGATGGGGGATGAGTTAGGAACAGTAGTAAAGCAACAGCGTATGATTATGGATCTAATGAATGAAATCAAAGAGTTGAAAAAGTTGAATGAGGAGCAGCGGCAAAAGATAAACTCTTTGGAATTAAGAGTATTGGACCTGGAACAGTATACTCGCATGAATAATGTTGTCATATCAGGTCTAGTGATCAAACCTAAATCATATGCTCATGCTGTGAAAAGAGAGACTCCACAAACAGACAACACTGAACATGACTCAACTGAAGCACAGGTAACCACTTTTCTACATAACCAGAACATTCTCATTGGCAGACAAAATATTGAAGCATGTCACACTATTCCAACACGGAATCAGAAAGTTAACTATGCAATCATTGTAAGATTTGTAAATAGAAAACACAAACTTGACTTACTCAGACAGTGCAATAAGCTAAAAGGAACAAATGTGTACATCAATGAGCACCTGACTAAAATCAATGCAAAAATAGCAAGGAAAGCAAGAAATTTAAAAAAGCAGGGTAACATCCAGGCTACATGGACCTCCAACTGCAAAGTGTATATTAAAATGAATGGTAGTCCAGAGGAGGCAAAGGTATTGTGCATTAGGAATATGGAACAACTGGAAAAATTGGGTATTTAATTCTCTCTCCTATCAGTATCACTGCTGTCAAATCAAGCCTTATTTGTTGACAAAACTCTGTCTTTTAAACTTGTGGATAGTATGTCAGTTATCATTGAAGATGTCATGGAAACTGTCACAATTGAAATAGCTGTGGAAAAAAACAAAACTGTCACTGTGAGCTGTGTATACAGAAAACCAGGATCTAATATGGCAACTTTTACTGAAAAAATGGAAAATATGTTTTTGAAGGAGAAGCACAAAGTGAAATATGTTTGTGGGGATTTCAACATAGATTTGTTAAATCCTAATAAACATAAATGAACTGATGAGTTCATTGATGTAATGGCATATTAATTAATGACATTACTGATCATCTGTTTTTTTAATACATGAATGTAGGTACAGAAGGATAAATGAATCTGACCAAATTAAATACATGCGAATAAGAACTGACAAAGCTATATGTGCATTTAGAAAAGAACTAATAAATTATGACTGGAGTGTAGTTATTAAAGAAACTGATATAAATAAAGCATACAATTTATTCTTAGATATATTTTTAAAATTATATGATAAAATGTGTCCACTTAAACAGTGTAAAAATAAAAATAAAAATATAGAAAACCCATGGATGTCTAAGGGATTGATAAATGCTTGTAAAAAAAAAAAAAAGAATACCCTGTATACAACTTTCTAAGGCAAAGAAATGAAGAATCAGAACTGAAATATAAAAAATATAAAAATAAATTAACAAGTAGTATTAGACTATGTAAGAAGGATTACTATAATAAATTATTACAAGATAATAAAAATAATGTCAATGGGACATGGAAAATATTAAATATTATTAGAAAAACACAGACTAAACAAAATTTTTCAGAACAATTTCAGGACAATAATAAAACTTTAACTAGCATACAAGATGTGGTGGAAGGATGTTGGCCCTAAATTGGCAAATGGGATAAAAATCACTGGGAAGATATGGAACATGGACGGAATACCTAGAAACCCCCATTGTTTCAATTTGGAAATGATCCAAAATGATATTATAGAAAATGTAAATAGATGCCAAAGTAAAACTTCAAAGGATTTTAATTATATTGATATGGCATTACTCAAGAAAATAATAGATGGAGTTATAGCTCCTATGACACATATCTGTAATTTGTCATTTAAAAATGGTGTGTTTCCAGAGAAAATGAAAACCGCCAAAATCATTCCTTTATATAAAGCTGGTGACAAAGATGTTTTCAATAATTATAGACCTGTATCGTTGCTCTCTCAGTTTTCAAAAATATTGGAAAAACTCTTTGCTGTACAGCTGGATAAATTCATTGAAAGACATAATTTATTGTCTTAAAGCCAGTATGGGTTCAGAGCAGGTAGATCAACCTCTCAGGCACTCACTGAATTAGTGGAAGAATTAACTAATTCTATAGATGGTAAAAAATGCACTGTAGGAATTTTTATTGATTTACAAAAGGCATTCGATACAATTGATCATAGCAGATTACTGGAGAAGTTAGAACAGTATGGCATGAGAGGAGTGGCTTACAACTGGTTAAAAAGCTACATTGAAAACAGGAGCCAGTTTGTACAAATGGGGAACTGTAGGTCGACCTCCAAATGCATCTCATGTGGTGTTCCACAGGGGTCAGTTTTGGGCCCTAAATGGTTCATTTTATATATTAATGATCTTTGTACAGCATCAAATGTTCTAAAATGTGTTATTTTTGCAGATGATACAAATATTTTTTGTTCATGTGATGAATGTAAGCAGGTAATAGGAACTGCAGCTAAAGAAATGGTCAAACTGAAGACTTGGTTTGATACAAATAAGTTATCTCTAATCTAAATGTGAGTAGAACAAAATATATGATAATTGGGAATCTTAAAATAAATACTGATATTGACCTTGAAATAGAAAAGGTAAAAATTGAAAGAGTATTTGAAAATAAGTTTTTGGGAGTGATTCTTGACCACAAACTGAGTTGGATCTCCACTATCTCTGTGGTAAAATAGCGAGAAGCATTGGAGTGTTATATAACTGCAGATATGTATTAAATCCAAACACTCTACACACACTGTACTGTGTTCTGGTTTTACCATATCTCAACTACTGTATTGAAGTCTGGGGCAATACTCACAAGACCACATTGCAAAGATTATATATTTTACAAAAAAGAGCCATACGACTCATTAATCATGCAGGATATTTTGATCATACTAATGAATTATTTCTAAAAGGGCAGTGTCTCAAACTCTTTGACCTTGTCCAGTTTAAAATAGCTCAAATTATGTTTAAAGTAAAAAATAATACAATGCCATATAATATACAAAAGATGTTCAAAGACAGAGACTGCGTATACAACCTGAGAGGTAAAGCCATGTTACAGCAGCCTTATGCACGTACCACACTTAAAAGCAGATGTGTATTTGTTTATGGAGTAACTTTATGGAATGGATTAAGCGATGAAATCAAACAATGCAGTAATATTGTTTCATTTAAAAGAATGTATAAGAAACTATTATTAGATAACTATAAAAATAAATAAAATGAAATTACAAATAATATTCCTGACATGAATTAGAGAAGTATTGTTATCTGAATATTGTTTCAGTGTGTGAAATGATGTAATGTAATAATTGCTGTAATGTAATGTAATGTTTATGTTATACTAAGACTGTAACAAAGGAGTAGGACCAGAATAAGCCTAGGGCTTCATTCTACTCCTTCTCAGACATAATGTAGTCTGTATAGAAGATGCTTTCATGTTTTTTTCTTTTTATGTTTGTTTGAGAAAAAGAAATAAAAATAAATAAATAAATAAAATGGCCACTGTCTTGAAAATCTGAAAGGAAAGTTGTCAAAGGACCAAAAGTACAAAGAACAATATGTAAAGTTCATGAATGAGGTCATAGAAAAAGGTGACACAGAGGAAGTTCACAGTGAAGCCAAAGAAGGAGAAAGTTGGTATATTCCCCACCACAGGATATATCATCCCCAAAAGCCAGACAAACTCAGAGTAGTCTTCGATGGGTCAGCTAAGTACAAAGGAACAAGCCCGAATGGTCATTTGCTGTCAGGCCCAGACTTGCTGAATAATCTAAATGGTGTTCTCAGATTTAGACAGCATCAAGTTGCATTACTATGTGACATTGAAAAAATGTTCCAGCAATTTCATGAGTATGAATCTGACCGAGACTATTTATGGTTTCTATGGTGGAAAAACAGAGATCTACATACTGTGCCACAAGAGTTTCAAATGAAAGTGCCACATCCTTGCCTGGGTGTGCCAACTAGGCTTAAAGCATCTCGCTAAAGAGAACAAGACATTGTTTCCCCTTGCTTCACAGTTCATAATGAAGGATTTCTATGTGGACGATGGTGTAACCAGTACAGCAAGCATGAAGGAAGCCATACGGCTTGCAAAGGAAACTCAGACACTATGCGCATCAGGTGGCCTTAGACTGCATAAGACCGTAAGTAACAATAAAGCAGTAGTAGAAAGTATTACCCCATCTAAATGTGCCACACCAAAGTAGGCTTGCGACATAGCTTTTAATGACTCTAAACTTGAAAGAGCCCTAGGCATACACTGGCACATTGAATCAGATACATTTAGATTTCGCAATCTCTCAATTGACCTACCTCCCACAAGGCGTGGCATCCTATTCACAGTTGCAACTCTTTATGACCCACTGTGATTTGTCTTCCCATTTATACTCTCAGAAAAAAGAGTGCTCCAAGAGACATGCAAACAAGGCACGGGGTGGGATGATCCCCTTCCAAGTCAATTAGGCCAGTAAGGGAAAACTGGAAAAGTGACTTAAAGAACTTAGAGCTTATGGTATGTTGTTATGTTCCCAAAGACTTTGGACAAGTAGTGAAACAGACTTGCATCATTTTTCAGACACAAGCACATATGGTTTTGGTCAATGTTCCTACTTAAGACATGTAAACAAGGACAATAATGTACATTGTACGCTCGTCACAGCAAAGACCAGAGCACCTATTAAGTTCACAACAATACTGTAAGAATTTTTCATTTTCTGTTGTAAGCATCAAAGAGGATGATGATTCAGAAGTGCTGTCAAATCAGAAGGTTTATTCAGTATCACACAGGTGAGGTTACAGCAGCAGGCCCTGCTGAATAGATAGTGAGAGTGCACTGTAAGAGAGGAGTGTCCTAAGTTTTTATATTGTGTATGACGATCTCAGCGTAGCGTTATCTTCTTATCTTCGAGAAACTCTTGTGCAAGGCAGGGCCACAGAGTTCTCAGTTCAGCATAGTGTTATCTTCTTAGTCTTCTTGAACTTCCCGCTCATTGGGCTGGCCCATGGGGGTTCATACCTGCAGCCTTGAGACTGATAACTTTGTAGCAGCCCTATTATGTGTCCAATTTTAGGAATGAACAATGCACCCAAGTGTAAGCTGACCTTACAGTTTGAAAAACATCACATAGGACCCAAATATTATTATTACTAATGTTGAGCCGTTATTAATCTTAGGAGTAGTACATCAAAATATAAATTTAATGGTAATATGCAAAACTATATGTAGAAATATTCAATAATTCCCCCTTTTCACACCATATCACACGGTGTGAAACAACCACTGAAAAGAAAAACATCACTCAACAAAAAGCAAAAATTAAAACCTGTAAAGAACATAATACAAAACCTTAAAGAGAAACCCCACAACCCAATTCAAAACCCTAAACCTCAAAAGGAAAACCTATAACCTACTATGCCAAAGCAAAAACAACCAAGAGTAATCTAAATTAACCATGTACAGATTGTAACCATCATACCATATATTACTCTTACATGACTGCAATAGACTAACATAAAAATAAAATACACTGCTCAAAAAAATAAAAGGGAACACTAAATAACACATCCTAGATCTGAATGAATGAAATATTCTTATTAAATACGTTGTTCTTTACATAGTTGAATGTGTTGACAACAAAATCACACAAAAATTATCAATGGAAATCAAATTTATTAACCCATGGAGGTCTGGATTTGGAGTCACACTCAAGATTTAAGTTGAAAAACACACTACAGGCTGATCCAACTTTGATGTAATGTCCTTAAAACAAGTCAAAATGAGGCTCGGCCAGGACGAAAACCGCATTGTTCCTCCTGAATCCAAGGTTCGCCTATCGGGCTGAATTCTCGCATTGCCGGTTGTAAGTCAGACCTGTTCCCAGTGCATGTTGGACTCCGGCAGGGCTGCCCTTTGTCACCGGTTCTGTTCATTTTTTTCATGGACAGAATTTCTAGGCCCCTGGCTGCGCCAAAAATCCTGTGGGAACCACAGGATTTCATCTCTGCTTTTTGCGGATGATGTTGTCCTGGTGGCTTCATCAAACCAGGACCTTCAGTGAGCACTGGGGTGGTTTGCAGCCGAGTGTGAAGCGGCTGGGATGAGAATCAGCACCTCCAATCCGAGGCCATGATTCTCGACCGGAAAAGGGTGGTTTGCCCTCTCCAGGTTGGGGGGGGGGGGGGCTCCTGCCTCAAGTGGAGGAGTTTAAGTATCTTGGGGTCTTGTTCACGAGTGAGGGAAGGATGGAGCGTGAGATCGACAGGTCAATCTACGTTCCTACTCTCACCTATGGTAATGGGTTTTGGGTCATGACCGAAAGGACAAGATCCCAGATACAAGCGGCCGAAATGAGTTTCCTCCGCAGGGTGGCTGGGCGCTCCCTTAGAGATAGGGTGAGGAGCTCTGTCACCCGGGAGGAGCTCGGAGTAGAGCCGCTGCTCCTCCACATCGAGAGGAGCCAGCTGAGGTGGCTCGGGCATCTGTTCCGGATGCCTCCTGGTCGCCTCCCTGGGGAGGTGTTCCGGGCATGTCCCACCGGGACCTAGGACACGCTGGAAGGACTACGTCTCTCGGCTGGCCTGGGAATGCCTTGGGGTCCCCCCGGTAGAGCTGTAGGAAGTGTCTGTGGAGAAGGAAGTCTGGGCATCTTTGCTTGGACTGCTGCCTCCGTGACCCGGTCCCGGATAAGCGGAAGAAGATGGATGGAAAATGAGGCTCAGTAGTGTGTGTGGCCTCCTCGTGCCTGTATGACCTCCCTACAATGCCTGGGCATGCTCCTGATGAGGTGGAGCATGGTCTCCTGAGCGATTTCCTCCCAGACCTGGACTAAAGCATCCGCCAACTCCTGGACAGTCTGTGGTGCAACGTGGTGTTGGTGGATGGAGCGAGACATGATGTCCCAGATGTGCTCAATTGGATTCAGGTCTGGGGAACAGGCGGGCCAGTCCATAGCATCAATGCCTTGGTCTTGCAGGAACTGCTGACACACTCCAGCCACATGAGGTCTAGCATTGTCTTGCATTAGGAGGAACCCAGGGCCAACCGCACCAGCATATGGTCTCACAAGGGTCTGAGGATCTCATCTAATGGCAGTCAGGCTACCTCTGGCGAGCACATGGAGGGCTATGCGCCCCCCAAAGAAATGCCACCCCACACGATTACTGACCCACTGCCAAACCGGTCATGCTGGAGGATGTTGCAGGCAGCAGAACATTCTCCACGGCGTCTCCAGACTCTGTCACGTCTGTCACATGTGCCCAGTGTGAACCTGCTTTCATCTGTGAAGAGCACAGGGCGCCAGTGGCAAATTTGCCAATTCTTGTGTTCTCTGGCAAATGCCAAACGTCCTGCACGGTGTTGGGCTGTAAAGCACAACCCCCACCTGTGGACGTCAGGCCCTCATACCACTCTCATGGAGTCAGTTTCTGACAGTTTGAGCAGACACATGCACATTTGTGGCCTGCTGGAGGTCATTTTGCAGGGCTCTGGCAGTGCTCCTCCTGTTCCTCCTTGCACAAAGGAGGAGGTAGCGGTCCTGCTGCTGGGTTGTTGCCCTCCTACGGCCTCCTCCACGTCTCCTGATGTACTGGCCTGTCTCCTGGTAGTGCCTCCATGCTCTGGACTCTACGCTGACAGACACAGCAAACCTTCTTGCCACAGCTCGCATTGATGTGCCATCCTGGATGAGCTGCACTACCTGAGCCACTTGTGTGGGTTGTAGACTCCGTCTCATGCTACCACTAGAGTGAAAGCACCGCCAGCATTCAAAAGTCATCAAAATATCAGCCAGAAAGCATAGAAACTGAGAAGTGGTCTGTGGTCACCACCGGCAGAACCACTCCTTTATTGGGGGTGTCTTGCTAATTGCCTATAATTTCCGTCTGTTGTCTATTCCATTTGCACAACAGCAGTGAAATTGATTGTCAGTCAGTGTTGCTTCCTAAGTGGACAGTTTGATTTCACAGAAGTGTGACTGACTTGGAGTTACATTGTGTTGTTTAAGTGTTCCCTTTATTTTTTGAGCATATATATATATATATATATATATATATATATATATATGGAATGTAAAGTAATTTAATGTCTCTGTCATTGTCATTTCAGTGACAACGGACCTGTGTGCCTTATATGTATTGAGATTCACCAGGCGAAACTCCTGGGATGGTAATGTTTGGCTCTAAATTAAGTTAATTATTACTACTATTACCTACATCACTCCCTTGATCTACCACACTACCTAATAAAGTGATCAACGCTTATATTGTACCTAATAAAGTCGCCAGCGCTCATACTGTACAGGTGGAGAACAAGCCCTAAGAGCGCAGCAGTCTTCAGGAGAGTGATAGGTTTGTTTTGCGAGTCCTAAAATGTTGATAGTATATAAAACAATAAACTCACTTGTGTTTCATCTATTTAGTTGGGTTGGTTAATACAGAAGCACTACATGTTTAAGGTGCATTGTTGTGTAATACCTTCATGAAAACTGTATGGTACAATAATAAAAATAATAATAATAATAATTCTATATCTCCAACATGACGTTTCTGTGGGCTAGTCATTTATATGCCTTTAACTGTTAAGTATTTTAAACACATACCCTGTATAAATTCAATGTCTTCACACAGAAGTAGTTGGATTTGTTTCAAATATAGTGGAAAGATATCCAGGTCCTGTTTTAGACCTGCAAGAGCTTGGAGGTCAAGCTTGTCTCTGTATTTGATGATCCAAAGCACTTAAATCACAAGTCAAAGGAAAAAGTGCATCTTTTACAACTGGTACAGTAGATAAGTTGTTTAAACATTGATATCAAGAAAAACAGAGAAGCAGGGAACACCGAGGCCATAGTGCAATGGTGTTCAGTAAGGTTGCTTTAATGGAACAGCAGCAGACAGAGATGACATAGATCCCTCTACTACTACTCACTCCTACATAGTCTCTGACAGTCTGCCCCCTCACTCCTACATAGTTTGCAAGTCTGCTGCCCCCTCGAGTGTCTGTGTGTTCTCTCCTCTTAGTGTCTGTGTCCCAACAGCTTATATAGGATACAGGAGATGTAAATGTCCCTGGGTTTACATATAGACTGGTCAAGGATGGACTAAGATTAGCTGGTTAGGGTTCACCTTTCATACCTAGGAGACAGTGGACACATGTCAGCTAACATCTTATGTCCCAATATGGAAAAGGTCAAAACAACAGGTCACAGCTGCTACATACAAGTCAAGAGAGCAGGAGACATTCAAAAATTCATGATATCAAACATTTAAAATTGAAAAATATAGTCTACATTAAATTTGCAATGTGTGAGATATTTATGTATGTCCCTGCAGGGTACTGTTGTTCACAAAGTTAAAGGGTGAAGTAGCAATACAAAACCACCAGATGTCACCAGAAGGTCACCAGAACACAAACATAATTTTTTTTTTTTTTTTAGTTTGTCATATTTTTTTTTATTTTATTTGACCTTTATTTAACCAGGAAAGTCCCACTGAGCTTCAGAATCTCTTTTACAGGGGAGTCCTGGCCCCATGGGGGACCTATTGTACATGTTTTTAGTGGTAGGGGAAACCAGAGCACCTGGAGAAAACCTACGCAGACACGGGAAGAACATGCAAACTCCACACAGAAAGGCCCCACCTGGTCCGAGAATCGAACCCGAGACCTTCTTGCTGTGAGGCAGAAGTGCTAACCACTATGCCACCGTGCCGTCATATACCATGCATATTACCATAAATTTTGATGTACTGTCAATTTATTTATTGCAGCCTAGTACTTCAAAGGGTTTGTACTATACTTCCATTGACTTGTGTGTGAAATAAAAGTAATAAAAAGAATAAAGTATGTAATAAAGTGAACCGCGTTCTAATTTGAAATGATTTATATAGTTTTTACATGTATAGTTCATAGGGTGCCTAAAGTGGAGCCAATATGGCATTTATGTGTTTTGCCCAGTGGGACCCATACTTAGGTCAGATGTGAGATCCTTAAGGGCAGATTCATATTGGGCCCATGTGGAACCCATGGACAAACCCATTTAGGGCCCATATATGAAGCCCATGAAGTGTCAAAAAGTACCCACATAAGCCCCACTATAAAATGTTGGCTCAATCCTTTGTTTGCACCTTGATTTCCTTGATTTTTTTCTGGCGCATTACCCCTGTATGACTATATCTCCCACTGTTTGTAATCATACATCTTAGTGGGTTGTTTTCCTTCATGTTGGTGTGTGCCTGGCAGTTTACTGGCATTACATGTCTATTGGCATTTGCTCCTCTTGAGTGGAACTAAGAACCTGGGCTGGTGCCAGTTACACTATACTCACTTAGGGCTTTTACTCTGTGCTTCCTGCATTCCCGGGATGCCTGACCTACGTGGGTCTACCTTTTCAAGGTAGTAATCAAAAGCCTGTGCTTCTCTTGTCACTATTTGCTCAGCCATGACCTGGTCACCCAAGTCCACTTTTCCCTATATTTGGATGTAGTTTCCATCCTTTCCTCCCTCGGACATATTGCTGGTCGTACAGTCTCTGAATAGGGTCCTTTTGTCTCCTATTTGGGTTAGTCTTGTGTCTTGCAGACTACTTTTGCCTTTAAGATTTGGCCTAAGCATCTGCTGACCCTAACCTATCTTATAGTTTTTCCTCTGGCTTGTCCAATTGGAGTTTTTGGCCGCATCGTTTCCTCGCTGGGTGTTTTAAAGAGTTACCCTGTACTAAGGTAACAGTGTGGAGAGGTAGTCTCAAGATAATAGAGAACATACAGGTTAATGTTGGTTCTCTGAGTCAAGAGACTATCTATCCACTCTTTAGGCCGCTCGGAGAGATGTTTTGGTCAGGGCCGTATGCAGGATTTTCAAAATACTGAGGTCCAACAAAGCTGTTTGAAGTGTTGAGCGAAATGACTAATTATACCATTTTTTTATTAATATGCAGATTAGACAACACCACTGGGTAAAATTTAGGATTTTGCCTCTGCTGTATATTATATAAAAATGTATACTTTACATTTCAGTTTGACGTATAATAGTGCTACAGTGCAGTTGAAAGAAAAAGTATTGGCACCCCTTGGAAATACTAGGATTTTTGCATGATTTGGTCATAAAATGTGTGGTGTGATCTGATCTCATCTAAGTCACAACAATAAACAAACACAGTCTGCTTAAACTAATGCTGCAAAAAAAATGAGCAGAAAAATTTTGCATTTATGTAAACATTCACAGTACAGGGTAGAAAAAGTATTGCAACCTTTGGATGTAATAACTAGTTGACCCTCCAAACCAAACGTTTTCTGTAGTTGCAGATCAGACCTGCACAACGCTCAGGAGAAATTTAGCACCATTCCTCTTTACAAAACTGTTTAAGTTCAGCAATATCCTTGAGATGTCTGGTGTGAATCGCTCTTTTGAGGTCATGCCACAGCATCTCAACAGGATTGAGGTCAGGACTCTGACTGGACCACTCCAGAAGGAGTATTTTCTTCTGTTGAAGCCATTCTGTTGTTGATTTGCTTCTATGCTTTGAGTCAGTGTCCTGTTGCATCACCCATCTTCTGTTAAGCTTCAGTTGGTGGACAGATGGTCTTAGGTTTTCCTGCAAAATCGTTTGATAAACTTGGGAATTCATTTTACTGTCGATGATAGCAAGTTGTCCAGGCCCTGAGGCAGCAAAGCAGCCCCAAACCATGATGCTCCCTCCACCAGACTTCACAGTGGGGATGAGGTTTTGATGTTGGTGTGCTCTGCCTTTTTTTGTCCACACATAGTGTTGTGTGTTCCTTCCAAACAACTCAACTTTGGTTTCATCTGTCCACAGAATATTTTGCCAGTAGAGCTGTGGAACATCCAGGTGCTCTTTTGAAAACTTTAAACGTGCAGCAATATTTTTTTTGGACAAACGTGGCTTTCTCCGTGGTGTCCTACCATGAACTCCATTCTTGTTCAATGTTTTACCTATTGTAGATTTGTCAACAAAGATGTCAGCTTGTGCCAGAGATTTCTGTAAGTCTTTAGCTGACACTCAGCTGCTGCTGCTGCTACTGCCACCTCTGCTGCTGCTAGTGCCACTACTGCTGCTGCTGCTGCTGTTGCTGTATTGGAGGAGTTGCTGCAAACCACACCATGCCTCCTCCAAAAAAGAATCCGACACTGGAGGAAATCGAGGACATAAAATCCTCTCTCAATTTCCTCACGGGGGAGATGAAAACCGTCAGAGAGCAGCAGACACAGCCCCTGACACTGCTGGATTTGGTGCATAAACTGTGACTCCAGAGTGAAGAGAAGGACCGCCGCATCGAAGATCTGGAGAGGCGAGTGGACGAGCTGGAGCAGTATACCCGCATAAATGACGTGATCATCACCAGGATTAAAGTCAGGCCTCACTCGTATGCACGCGCGGTGGTCGTGGAGGCGGCCAGCGGCGGGCAACCCAGCGAGGAGGAGACGCGCTCGGTGGAGCAGCAGGTTGCAAACTATCTTCACAGCAAGGGGATCAACTTGGAGCTCAAACAGATCGAGGCTTGTCACCCACTGCCCTCAAAAAACAGAGAAAGTCCAGCAGTCATTATGAGGTTCACCAACTGAAAAAATAAATTTGCTTTATTGAAACAAGAACGAAAACTGAGAGGTACAAATGCCTTCATAAATGAACACTTTACAAAACTGAATGCGGATATTGCAAAAAAGGCCAGGCATCTGAAAAAAACTCCAAAAAAATCCAACACACTTGGGTAACAAACTGTCTTTATCAGACTTAATGGGACACCAGAGGAAGCAAAAGTCTTAGTGGTGAGAAGGAAAGAAGAACTAGATAGATACGACTGAAATCAACTTGATAAGGTAATATGATTCTTCACGTTCCTCATGAACAATCTGTCAACACTAAACACACATACGTCAACAAACAACAGTGAAGTGGACATTTTACATATTTTACATATTACTCAGGATCAATTCAACAGTAACATAACTTTTGAAGGAGGGTTGTTAATTATTCACTTTAACAGTAGGAGCATGTATTCAAATTTTAGTTCAATCAAAGAATATCTTCATCAACTTTATTCACCCTTTCAGTGTCATTGCAATTACAGAGACATGGATTAAACAAGATAGAGATATTCAATTTTACCTAGAAGACTATGAATTAAGATATATGAACAGAGTAAACAAAACAGGAGGTGGTGTTGCACTATTTATTCACAAATCATTAAAATGTATGGTTTTATCCAACATGTCGTTAGTTGTAAAGGATATAATGGAGTGTTTAACTATTGAAATTAACAATGAAATGGAAAAAAACATAATCGTAAGTTGTGTGTATCGATCACCTCGTTCACAGATTGCAGTGTTTACTGAATGGATGGAAAAACTATTTTCAAATGTAAACCAAAAACTATTAATTATCTGTGGCGACCTAAATATTGATTTACTGAACTCAACTCAACTTAAAGTAATTGATGATTTTTCTGATACAATGTACAGCATGTCTTTATATCTAACAATAACAAAACCAAGTGGAATAACATCACACAGTGCAACCTTGATTGATAATATATTATATATATATTATATATATATATATTCACTAATATTATGGACATTCCTACAAGTGGCTTGTTAATATGTGACATTACTGATCACCTACCCATTTTTTCTCTCTCTAACTGTCAAATTAAGAAAAATAAAGAAGGCAAAAATGTCTGTTTTAAAAGAAAAAGCACAGAAGAAATTATCAGTGCTTTTGATAAAAGTTTAAAAGGATCATGATTGGAGTTCAGTTTTAATGAACACAAACGTGGACAAAGCATATGATGACTTTTTACACATTTTTGTCTCTCTTTATAATAAGTACTGTCCATTCATAAAACATAAAAATAGTAAAAGATCAACAACAAAACCATGGTTGACCAAAGGAATTTTAAAAGCGTGCAAAAAAAAAACAAAATCTGTATAGATTGTTTATCAAACAAAAAACTGAAGAAGCTGAACAAAGATATAGTTATACAAAAACAAATTAACAGATATAATAAGAACTAGTAAAAAGTTATATTATATTCATTCATTTATTCATTTTCTACTGCTTATTCCCGTTAGGGGTCGCAGGTGACTGGAGCCTATCCCAGTAACTTTGGGCCATTATGGCAATTTTTTATTACCAAATGTTCAAACCACTCGTAAAAGTTTTTGTGTGACTGTGTGTGGAGTTAAACTATGGAGTGCACTGGATCCTCATCAAAAGCAATGCCAATATATTCATGCATTTTGACGTTTATATAAACAAATGGTCTGGTCAGATTATAGAGAGAAAAGGGTTTAATGCTATCATTTCTTCATTTCCTTGTGTTGGGTTCAGCTTGTTGTTTCCTTACCATTGCTGGTATTTGCATCTTCACCATTGCTATAGGTTTGCGTTCTTACCATCGCTAACATTTGTGTCCTTACCATTGCTGGTATATGTTTCCTTACCTTTTCTAACATTTGTGTCTTATCACTGTTAGTACTTGTGTCCTGCAATCTATGCAGCTATCTATTATTTCAAATTGAAATGCCTTACTACTTTTTGTTATTTATATTTCTGGAAATGTAAATATGTTTTGTTATTATTCTTGTACGAGCAGGAAGTTAAAATAAAATAAGTTGTTTTGATTTGTTCTATGTAATATAGGGGTGGGATTAAATACGTTTTCTTCCTCCCACTCCTTTTCGAGCCTTAAAGAAACAGTTTTCAATGTAATTTTGATTCTGTATGTACTGTATATTTGTCTTCATATTTGTCTAACTAACTAACTCTAGGATTCTTCTTCACTTCACTGAGCATTCTATGCTGTGCTCTTGCAGTCATCTTTACAGGACAACCACTCCTAGGCAGTGTGGTCACAGTATTGAACCTTCTCCATTTATAGACAGTCACTCGTACCATGGACTTATGAACATCAATGCTCTTAGAGATACTTTGTAACCCTTTCCAGCTTTATGCAAATCAACAATTCTTACTCGTTGGTCTTCTGAGAACTCTTTTGTGCAAGGCATGGTTCACATCAAGCAATGCTTCTTCAGAATGGCAAACTCAAAACTGGGTGGCGTTTTTTATTGGTCAGGGCCACTTTAAGCCACTCCTCCAATCTTCTCACACTGATTGGACCCCAGGTTGGCTGACACCTGACTACAATTAGCTCTTGAAGAGGTCACTAGCCTAGGGGTTCCAATACTTTTTCTACCCTGTACTGTGATTGTTTACATAAATGCTCAATAAAAAACATGAACTTTTTTTTTTTTTTTTTTTTGCAGCATTAGTTTAAGCAGACTGTGTTTGTCTATTGTTGTGACTTAGATGAAGATCAGATCACATTTTATGACC
Source organism: Bostrychus sinensis (assembly GCA_020698575.1). NCBI lineage: Eukaryota > Metazoa > Chordata > Actinopteri > Gobiiformes > Eleotridae > Bostrychus > Bostrychus sinensis. Next base: position 41,685,762 of record CM036244.1, on the reverse strand, counting down.
AAATCATACAAAAATCATAGTATTTCCAAGGGGTGCCAATACTTCTTTCCATTGTATATCTGATATAGAACACACCACTGAGGGCTATGAACTTACAGATTCAGTTTCATACAGTAAAATAACTGCACTAATCTTGGTTTTACAGTCTCATATTTGACATGTTTATGAGAATAACATGTGACAACAAGACAAGGCCGCTATTTGGGTGAACTAAGCAAAAGATTACCAAAGACTATCAGGGGTGCAGCATCAGACAATGCAGCCAGTGCTAGTGTTCTGGGTCCCTGGAGGTTTAGGGGTCCATGAGAGCTTTTTTTTTTTTTTTCTTTTTCCAAATATGAGTTTAAAATAGCCATAAAACTCAAGTGGATTGAGTAAGGGAACATCCTGGCACGAGCAATTTACAAAAGAGTAAATGAAATGATGAACTTGAAGGAATGTTATTGTTAGGAAGACCAAAGGTCTTCTGTGCCTGTGTAAAAGACATAAAACTGCCATCTTCATTAAAAAAGTCCTTTGCAACACATACTCCTCGTTACTAAACTGTGTACTTTTTACAAAAAGGGGAAACCATTCTATTGTTCAGTATAGGTGTCAGATATGAGAAGGTGGCTCTTTTACCGGCATGGGGAACCATATCATGCCAAATTTTCAAGCAATTCAGCAGGATGGGGTTATCTCGCACATCAGGGTATATTTTCTTGCCTGTAATTTCAACTAAAAGTCTGTAAGGGGCACATTCTAGTGGGTCATCCTCCCCTTTCAAGAAGCACTTTATCCAGTCCCGAATGAGTCTGCTGTGACAAGCCCAGTTGTACATCATAATATCGGGAAAAGCCAAGCCATCTTTTTCTTACGGCAGTTGTAGAGTTTTCATACCCAATCTGGATTTTTTTACCATTCCAAATGAATTTAGAAAGTTCCTTAACTCTTTTCTTTGGCTAATATACAGGCAACATTTGCAAAGGGTACAAAAGCCTGGGCTTAACATTCATTTTTAATAAGTTTATTCTCCCCATCCATGACACCGGGAGGTCTTTCCACCTAGTAAGGTAATTTTTAACATTATTACACATTATCTGAAGGTTACGTTTGAGTGTCGTCTCGACACATGGTGAAATGCTGATTCCCAAATAGGTGAATCCTGAAGTAGACCATGAGAAGGGAAAGTTAGCTAAAGATGGAGGGTCCTGACCATACCCAAGTGGTAGCGCCATTGATTTATAAAAATTAATTTTGTATCCTGAAAGAGTTGAAAATGTTTGTATAATTGTTATTAAGCTCTTAATGAGTACTAAGAACGTGTACTCATTAAACCCCACCCCCCTGTCTGGATGAAGCCCACCTGCTGCATCCATACAGACCTGAACTATGAGCCTAGAGATGAGCTAATGAACTAACAGTCCTAGACACATTTTGCCTCTTCATCCTCGGAGAGGATCTCTCCTTCAATATGGGCTCCATAAGGTTGCTTCTTTTGTCCCCACAGCTGGGTTTTTTAGGAGTTTTTCCTGAATGAGAAGGAGGGTCTAAGGACAGGGATGTCCTGGATCTGTTTAGTTTAGTGTAGTTATTGTTTGTGTTGATTGTGTGTTAAGTCTGATTGTGTGTTTATGTTTGATTCACTGTTTGTGAAGCCCTTTGAGGCGACTTTTGTTGTGATACTGGGCTGTACAAATAACACTGAATTGAATTGAATAATGTAGTTATTGTTTGTGTTGATTGTATATTATGTCTAATTATTTGTTTATGTCTGATTAACTGTTTATGAAGCCCTTTGAGGCGACTTTTGTTGTGATACTGGGCTATATAAATAAAATTGATTTGACCTGAATTAAAACAATTACACTTAAACAAAAACACTGCAAAATCAGCAGAAAAAATGTCTTACGCAGTGAAGAACATGTCTGGGCTCTGCAATACTGAGGAGAAACAGGACAAGCTGTAAGCACGGATAGGAAACTCCTATCCATCTTTCATTGTCTCCACTGTTGCGCGCTTACTCACTCCCGACACAAACAACCAAAATACCATGGCATAACAATAATTAAAGGCAAATCCAATGCACCTAACTCATTACTTACAGGGGTCCTTGTCTAGCGCGTACACTATGACCGAAGCTGTGGCTGCACTGTCAAATGAGTATTCCTTGTTGTGTGCTAAGATTAGGGTTGTTGAGAATCTCATTCTGAATCAATATGTGGCAATAAGCTTCTGCCACACGCCACTGAAGTATCTCTGTTATTGAATGACTTTCTGGGGTACATCTTGGCATATGCTGATTGTAAACCCATCATATTCCAACTTGCGATTTGCACTTAGAGCCAGAATCTTCATTTTGTCCGCTGAATAATGAAGCTTTTGGGAGACTGAGGCTCCGGTGGTATCTGTCCAGTATGATACGGCCATTGGCTGTCTCAAAATTCAAAGAAGGCTAATGTGTTGCGCCCCTCGATCCTTTCCTTCACACCAAAGACTCTGATGTTGTCTCTGCGGGCTCTCGCCTCTTGGTCATCCAGACGTTTGGTAATGATTGCTAGCTTTCTTTTGGTGGTTGTTAGCTTAACCGCCAGCTCCGCTAAGCTGTCCTCTGTATTAGAGATGCAGCCCTCAGCCTTGTCCATTCGCCGTGACTCTCTCTCCATCTTGGCTGTGATGGAGTTAAGTTTATTGAAAATGAGTGTCATATTTTCCTCGATGATTGCTGCTGTCTTTACCAATCTTTGAATAGTGCAAATAAATCTCCATGCATACAAGGGTTAAGGTCACTAGCATCTGCAGCATCACCGTCTTTGATGGTAGCCTTGTTGGTGGATGGTGGGTGTGTCTGTGAGGTCTCTGTTTATCAGTACTGTAAAACATCAGTTCTTTGCTAAACATTGTTGCGGTCCCCTTAGTCTCTGAATGAAGCAAATTAAAGCTGTGTATATAACTTGAAAATATAACATTATCAGTAGTTTGGTCAGGAGCTATGTGGTCCTCAGCCTCTCAGTCTGACGTCATCACTGGAACTCCCACTCACCATTAATTTAATAAAGCTGTAGCCTATAGATTGCATTGTGCGCACTTATATTAGGATACCCGTGGCAGAGCAAAGTTACCCTCCCGTTTTTCTGTGGTGTCCACGAGAATAAAACAGTTCAGTGTCAATGGACAGTTTTTACACACAGAATGCACTTGCATGCTTCACACAGAGAATGGATAAACCTAATGAATTAAACTAGAAATAGGGCCTACAATAAAAGAAAAACAAACACCTAGTAGCACACGTCTCAGGATTATATGAGGAATGAACAAGGACATAATCTAGGACAATTATGAAAATATGGAGGGAAAAAAAACCCTCATAGCTGCATACAGCCATGGTTCTGATCAAACTATCACTGGTTGCATGACTGCACTTTATAGGCACAGTCAGTGGCGTGCCCAGTCAGTTATGGAGTATAGAGTTTTCACATGCCTGATAGCGAGGTCACTCCTCATACTAATGTAACAGCGTGGAGAGATAGTCTCTTCACTCAGAGAACCAAGGTTACAAAGTAACTTGTAGGCTATGTTCTCTATTGTCTTTATGATTGAGATTGTTTAATCCTAGCAGCAGACCGGATTTTTGTAGCCTCTGTAGTCTTTTCTCATCTAAGATCCAGGCAGCTTTGAATGCAGCTAAATCTAGCAACATAAATCTGCCAATGCTTCCCAATCACTAAATTATCCCCTAAACCCACTCAACGTGTGTCGCCTATGCAAAAATAATTTCTACTGTTGCATGTGCGCGTTTGGTTGGGTGGAGGCGTGACTTGAAATGTACGACTATATAGTGCACATTTCAGCTTATTTTAGAAATCTGGACTTTTTTGGCCATACGCAGTTTGGCTTTTGACGTGCACCCTTTGAGAAATGGCACACTCTTCCTAATGAGTTACTCGCCCTGGCTGGCTCTTTAAAGCGCATGAGTCCCTGCTCTCTTTTCTCCTCTGCTTCCCACCCCCTTTGTTCAGCGCTAACCCGACTCAACCACAGACGAGAGCGGAAAAGGCTAGCGACATTAGCATGTTCTTTTGGAACCAATGCGCACGTTTCATCACAGCAAGGTAAAGGGGATGTTCATAGTTTGTTTAATTAATACTACATTTTAATAGCATGCCTCTAAGTTTTAGTGCATCCCTTCTGCCGGTGTCCGGGAAACTTGTCGTAAACCGCATCCGCTCGCCTGACAGTGTGCCGTTGTTGCCACCATCTAGACTGACCATTCTTTTCAGTTTTAGCTAAGCATCCATATTTGCATCCCAGGGAGTGGCAGCCGCCAGTCCCGGGAATTGGGAGAGAAAGAAAAAAGTGGCAACTGGTTCGACAGCCCTGGAAAGCGTACATTTGTCACAAGATGGTCAGTATTTAGCTAGATGATCGTGCTCTGAATAAGTAGCCCTCTTGTACTGAGTGAAGGGCAGACAGGAGCCTGTGTCTGGAGCACGCTGCCGCAGTAGCTACAACAATGCATCAGTTGGCGTTGTATTTATTTATTGAGGTGCACGTTATGACTGATTCTGACCAGTTTGGAGTAGGAGAAGGGATCATTTTGAATGAAACTGATTTGAACTTTTATTAATACATTTAGATAATTTCTTAAGTATATAATGAAACTAGTTTATCCATGTCCAATAGCTTATTTGATGCTACCCTATAGCCATTTTATTTGGAAGATAATAAGATTAAGTCATCTTTAGTGACCACTGTCTTCTCCTCACTGTATTATTTACAAGCCTTGGTGATATTTATTAAAAAATAACAAGACCAGTTTATCCTCATGGCCCTAAGATCTAATCTTTAGGGCACGCCCTACAGATTATTGTCCAGTCATTCTGGTACTTTTGGCTTTTTTCTTTGATGACAACAAATGAATGCTGTAAATGAAAAGTTACCAATGAATGAACCAATGATGCTTACAATATTAAAAATAAAAATATCCAGTGCTGTTTTTTAAACATTGTTACGGTTACACACTATTTTTGTGTTTGTATAAAAAGTCAGATATCAGTTGTTTGTTTGTATTCTAGGAAGTGTTTATAGTCCTAATGAACATTATGCCTTTGCTCTGCAGCCGGACATGGAGAGCATCCACCACAAGTCTTTGATGTAGTGCCTCCTCCACGAAGCCTTCACCCCTTTCTTTGACACATTAGAATGAATATGCTGAAATCCAGCGGTCTTAAAGTCCCTGGCCGTGGGCCCAAACATTCCAGCCAAGTGGGAAGGACACCGGGAGGACTATCCAATCCTGTTCCAAAAGACAGTAAGTGTTCCCTTTCTTTAGCTGTATACAGTATAACAGTCATGGTATGCAGTTTGTTAGTGCTAACTGAAAAAGCAAAGCATTCTTTGTTTACATGATCAGCAACTAATTGGAAGAAGTGGACAGAAATTGTGTCACTGTGGACCAGTCCTGTCTAGAGTTTAGATTTTTTGCGATCTCAAAGTGTACCCTCTTTATTGAGGATATATATGAGACTGCAACACCAAGCCGTGTGTTCTTTTAGTGCTTTTTATGTGCAGCACACATGGCTTCCCAGCAGCAGCCCGAGCAAGTGCTTGCACAGCTGGCTGAATGGTGACGCAGCGGAGGGCCACACTGAAATCAGCACAGTGGATGTTCTGTTGTTGTTGCATGACACTGTGTTGAACTATGTAAGCTATAGCTTTGTCATTAAAATGCTCTTGGTGACGTGTATTTAGCTATGGCAGGTAGCATGTACTGTCAATCAAACAACTCAGAATTGTAGATAAAAATGTCAGTTAGACCATGTGTGGACTCAAGCCAGGTTTGGCTCGTGTGTGTGTGTGTGCGTGCGTACGTGCGCGCGCGCATGCATATGCGCTGTTTAAACACAGTTTTCAACTTCTTTTAAACATGTTACAATGTGCATGGAATGGAAACTCGCTGTCGCTGCAGTTACGCATCCAGTGTGTTTGGGGCCTAACGTCATTAAAAAGTAGAAAAACACTGCGCTGTGACATTTTCAGTACGTGTAGTTTTATGTGTTTATTCTTTAAACGTTGCAAAAACGTAAACTCCAAAGGCAGCGCAAGTTACAACTCCCTTGGACAGCCAGACCCCATGAAACCGCCACCAAGGTGCTGCTGCTGCAGAGTCCCGCTCACACTTCACTGTGATTGTTTAACTCTGCGCTCACTAAGCGCATGAAAGAGGCAGAGGAGAGGGTGTTTGAGCACTAAATGGAAAAGCACTGAACTGCGATTCAGCGATCTTTTTAAATTGGCAGATTGTCAGAGGTTCAGATCGTGACACAATCTAATATCACACACTCTTAGGGCAAAGTTTACCTATGCCCTCAAGAATCTGACCCATTCACAACTTTCAGGCGCACATTTATAGCTGATTAGTACAAAGTCAAACTTCATGAGTAAACCATACATGCACAACTTGCGCGCTTACAATCTTAGCCTAAATGCTAAGAAAACATAAAACATTGCATTCACTGTGTTATTAGACTATCATCCGCTCCTGTCTAGTATGGTATTAAATACTGCTAACACTCATGCATTATATGCTCTGCATTAACCGCCATTAACATTCAAGTGTTTTGGTAATGTAGAGGACTGCATGCATGTCACTAGTAGCCAATCAAGCCATGTACAGCTGGGTTTAATGGGTTAGGTGGGCTAAGCCCTATGTCATTTTCAAAGACAAAACCTACTTAGATGTCATAGTAAATTACCATATAATTTTATAAATTATCTTATATTGTATTAGCTACAGGCTTGCTGTTGTTTTTTGTTTTAAAATTAGGGATGCACCGATACCACTTTTTTTCAAACCGATACGAGTACTTCCATTTGAGTACTCGCCGATACTGAGTACTGATACGAGTACTTATATAGGGGTTACTTTATAGTTTATACAGTTACACTACTGTATCTCATTCATCCCATACAGTGTCGTCTTTTTGCCGTCTTTTTGCCGTCTATCCCTGCTCTGTGATGCTAAATTATTTTTACAACAAAGTGTTTTGAACACAGCTAACCATGGCTAAAATTTGCACGTTATACCTCATTTTAAAGCTTAGATTCTCCTCTATTCAGTCGCTAACATTTTTTTTTAAAGACAGATTGAGCATCTGCGCATAACCATCGGAGATTCGCCAAGACATACAGCAGCTAACACAATTAGCAACGGTACTTCTTATGTTTTATCAGACAACAACTGCTTCACACTCCGCGCTTATATCATTTTTGGGACAACTAGGACAACAAAAGGACAACTGCTTAAGTTTCAGGACTCACGTATGATTTGGGATGTCTGGAGTGGAATGTAGAGTCAGCTTTGCTTTTATCTCCATACAGTTCACTTTGAAATCCTTCCACTCGGTTCTCACTGCTCAGCTGAGAGATGAAGGTCACGGGACTGTGCTGTAAAGTGGTATCGGTTGTTGGTATCAGGCCACTTTTATGAATACGAGTACGAGTACTTGGACATGGTATCACTACCAATACCCGATACTGGAATCGGTATCGGTGCATCCCTATTTAAAGTAGACCAATATTGCTTGAAAGACCAGGTGTTCATATCTACACTTAGCCCAAAGACCTGGATTTGGCCAATCACTCTGGTCAGAGTTACGTAGCCAATTCTTTTGAGTGATGGTGGCAGTAATAACTATCTGTCGTGACCAAAGTTGTCTATTAATTTAGTGATTTGTTGGTAATTTAAAGCAGTGCAGAGTTTGCAGGATTTTTTCAAGACATTGAAATGATCTCAAATTGCTGTTACACCCGGAGCGGGTAACACAACGAAAATTTTACATTTTCTCTAAAGGTTATGGGACAATCTCGCCTGAGCGCATTGCACGTTCAATCAGACATTATTCAGGAACCACCAGATGTCAGTCAGAGAGTGATTAACATGTTTTATTAACACGTTTGCCTCGCTGAAAGGAAGGCCATAAATGTGAACTTCATTTTAAATATGGTAACTTCCACCTCCCTTTAAAAAAACATGACATGTAAATTTAAGCTAACGGTACTGCATCTGCTGTTATGGTTTGCTTGTTTTGCCATTGTCAGGTTGTTGGATTTATAGTAGTATTTATAGTAGATAGTATTTAGATAAAACAGTGGGGTATTGCGCGACGTGCCCCCTGACCTACCTCCGTCTATGCCACTGCCTCCGCCAAGATCGTCTATATATGGCCCTAGGTATTTAATCAGCTACTTTTCTGCTCTGTTCATAAAGCATATGACATCAAGTGTCCCCACTTTGGGCAGGAGGAGTTCTTTTTCCAACAAATGCAGTTGTTTGTTGGGACGTCCAAACCACAGTTAGTTCATAATGCAGCTGCTCATATTTGAACTGGTACAAGTTGTAGAAAATATATGACAACTACTTTGTCCTCACTTCATTGACCGCTCATTAATTTTAAAGTAGATTTTTAGAACTACACGGATTGGCCCCAGTGTACATTTCAAGCCTCATTTGATTTAACACGCTTCTGTGCACTCACTGAGGTTTGAATGTCAGCTCCAGTTCATCGTGCCATATTCAATTCACTTTTATTTATATAGCTTAATATCACAACAGCAGTTGCCTCAAATCACTTTACAAACAAAAAGTCACACTGTCAAAGTTGAACACACAAAAACAATAAGTACACTAAACAGTTCCAGGACATCCCCTGTTCTGAGACCCTCCTCCTCGCTAAGGGAAAACTCCTAAAAAAAAATGCAGCTGGGAAAGAAGAAACCTTAAGGAGACCATATTGAAGGAGAAATCTTCTTCCAGGACAAACAGGCTATAATTGTGTGTTAAATAAAGACCATTAGCTCATCTATAGTATTACAAAGTAGTAGCCGTAGTAGTCTTAGTCGTAGTCTGTAAGGACGCAGCAGGTGGTGTGTGGTAGAGGTCCAGAAAGTCCATAGGACGTGAGGTTGCGGGCCCACAGGTTGGGAAGTGATGCTGAAGTTTTTCAGATTAGATGAAATATTTCTGATTCTTGTGCAAATGAAATAATGCGGTTTTACAAGTTTGGTTTATGAGCCTTAAAGTTTCTCACAGTAGAACTCAAGGCTTCACTGACACTGTCCAGAGAGACTCTCTGGTCAGATAGAGCAGTGGTTCCCAAACTTTTTACTGTCCCGTACTCCTTCAGGCATTTAACCCCAAGCCATGTACCCCCCGTCTTATAGTAGTCAATTATTTCTGATCAATTTATATTTATTATAACATTTCATAATTTTTTGTGTGAGCACCACTAGTTTACTTTCATATTGAATAACCTACCAAACATTTAACCTGTAGAATGAATATATTGCCAAACATTAATTTATGAAAATTACAGGCATAAAGGAACATTCTGTATATAAAGTAGTGAAAAATAGCTTTAATGAGAAGGGTGCGCTTGGGAAGATGCACACAACTCTGTAATGTTTGGCACAATTTGAGAAAGTCTGAGTCTTAAATCATTCTCCACACAAAGACAAATATGTAAACAAAATACAGAGCAAGACTGAGCTGAGAATCCACTTTCACACAAGTACTTTGTCGCAAAGGGCATCAAAGTCTTGACAACGCGTTTGGCCAGCGCAGGCTGGTCTGTGCACAGTCCAATCCAGAAATCTGGCAGTGGCTTCTGATTGAACTCAGCTTTTAGGGATCCATCTGTGGTAATTTCAATTAGACTCTCCTGTTCAGCTGTTGGTAAAGCAGCAGGCACACCACTAAACCGTCAGATTCAGGGAAGTACCGACGGAGCTGTGCAGCCATTTTGCTGAGGCGGACGGTAATGTCGAGTTTCACACTGTCAAATGTCACACAGTTTGTCAAAGCAAGTTCATTTGCACACAAAAAGTCATGCAGAATTGGAAATAGTTCTGTTTTGTTGTTGTCCACGAAGTGTACCCAGAAGTTCAACTTCTTAATCCTGGCCTCAACTTTATCTTGCACATTGGATATGGTTGCTGAAACCCCTTGTAATCTGAGATTTAGTTTGTTCAGGTGAGGAAAATATATCACACAGATGGGCCACGCCTTTAAGAAACTCATCATCATGCAAATGTTCAGAAAGTTGAAACTAATGGTCACTGAAGGAAATCTTAAGTTCATCTCTCAGTTCAAAGAAACGTGTCATTACTTTTTCTCCTGATAGCCAGCGCACCTCTGTGTGAAGTAATAACGTCTCGTGCTCGCTGCCCATTTTACCGCATAATGCTGTAAATTGGAGAGAGTTCCCAAAGTTGACCATTTTTACTGTTGCGTCCAAAACATTTTTCAGGCTTATAGGCACTCCCTTGGCAGCAAGAGCTTCTCGTTGGATGCTGCAGTGTGCCCAAGTGGAATCAGGAGCGACCGCTTGCACACGTGTTACCACACCACGGTGTCTCCCCGTTATGGCCTTTGTGCCATCAGCACAGATGCCAACACATTGTGTTCAGATAAGGCCATGTGAAAGGTGTCACAAAGGTGTTCAGCTTTTTAAAAATATTCACTCCTGTTGTCCTTGTTTAAAGAGGTTTACAGAAGAGCATGCCCTCAATTGTCCCTACATAAATATATCGCACGTATACAAGGAGATGTGCCAGACCAGCCACATCAGCTGACTCATCCAGCTGTAGTGCATAAAATTCACTAGCTTGTATGCACTGTAGAAGCTGTTGTAAAATGTCTTTAGCCATTTCACTAATGCACTGAGAGACAGTGTTGTTTAGTGAAGGCATGGTCTGTATGGTCTTTTTAGCTTTTTTCCACAGCATTGTCCCAACTATATCTAGGGCGGCAGGTAATATCAAGTCCTCCACTATTGTGTGTGGCTTGCTTGTTTTAGCCACTCAGTAACTCACCAGGTAAGATGCTTGTAATCTGTTTTATTTACAGTATGTGTCTCCCTTAGGCAAGTCCTACTGGACCAAAGTAATCTCAGCTGTCGCTCAAAATATTCCCATGGCTTGTTTTTCAAATGAGGGTGTTCTTTATCTAAATGTCTGTGCAGCAGTGAAGGCTTCATTAAATTATGAGATAAAAGTTTTTGCACATACAACTCACTGTGGTTGAGAAAATCCACCAGTACGTATACATGTGAATCCAAGAACAATGTAGCTTTCATCATATTTGCGCCGTGGCGACATTCCCCACATCACACATCATCACAAGGCTCCGCATCTGACTCCTCCTCGCTGTCCATGGCCATGGTAGCAGCTTGGCTAGCCAACGATGTACCGCTAACATCCTGGCCCCATTGTACACGTTGTGTTGAAGAATTGAACTTGATACACAGGTGTCAATCAAATAGCGAGACATACCCATCTACTTTGTTAGTGCAGTTATTTTGTTTAAAACTAGATGGCAGCATTTACACATGAATTTTTTGGCAGCGTGAGATGGCTTCAGACAATGTCTTTTTATTATTATGCCAGAGTAATCTGTCTCTTTTCGCATTATATTTTCCTTTTTGGTTTTTTTTGTGCACCCCCTATGTCTTCTTGTGTACTCTCAGGGGTAGAAATCGATAGATAGATAGACATACTTTATTCATCCCGTCAAGGGAAATTCAAGTGCCCGGTAGCATACATAGAACAACATAGCCAAGCATACCCATAAAAACAGAAAAATAAAAAAAACAAATACATAAATACCATGGTAAAAAAAAAAAAAAAAAAGAAACTGGGGTACACTTACCCCAGTTTGGGAACCACTGAAATAGAGCATCTCTCAGGTTTTGGGACTTATTGATGAGAGCAGCCATCTGGGTACTTTACCGTTGCACCAAGTCCCCACCTCCTTTTGGGTGAAAACATCTCTATTCACTCAATAGCGGCAAATACAAATTGTCAACTCTTTTCTCGTTCGGGACTTAAAATAGTAAACGCATACTCCCAGAACCACGCTAACGGTTATATTATCTCACTGACAACAATATACTTAATTTCAAGTCTTTTCTGACAAATACAACAAACTCAGTAAAATGTTGACTTACATGAATGCGTTTAGTGTTAATTTAGGTCCAGACTGAAATGACATTAACGATATTAAAAAGATCAGTATCCTAACAGTAGAAAAGCTTACATAGCTAACATGTAAAACCATTGTGTCAAATAGCCATTTTAAATCTTGAAACTAACTTAATCTATATTCCAACCACATAAACATTTATTTACTTGACATATGAACATTGACATGCCACTTTTAAATTTGTACATCTCACGCATTATACTGTAATTATACAGTAAACTGGGGTCTAGCTGGCCATTTTATTCTTCCGGTTCTCTCTGTGGCTCGTCTGAGGCCACAAATCTCTTCCTTTGGTTTTGTTTAGTCTGTGAGCAAGCAATGAAAATCTCTAATTGTGTTTTTTTTTATTATTGAAAGTACAAAACTGATCGTAGCAGCACTTGGCCTGACACCACCAACCTCTCTCCTGTTCGCGGCTGGTTTGTTTTCACCAAAAAGGGGGCGTTAATGTTCTGGCGACAAGGAAGTGACTTATGGCTGCTCTCATTTATAATGACCTCTGTTTTTTTCTGGGTTTAGGAGGAGATGATTTAACGGGAAGGTTTTGAAGCCGGGGCAAGTGAGCCTTTTCTGTGGCCGGCCTTATTCTGTAAAATAGGGTTAAGGCTCCTCAGAAACTGGTAATGTTACTGTACTGTTATCACCAGCAAGACTAGTGATAAATCCTCACTGTTCACTATGTGTGGGGGAGGGGGAGGTCTCAGGTGAAGATCACCTGTCTGTAAAATGTGCATCACATGATACACATTATGAACTCAGACTCATTACAGAAAAAAATCACCCTCAGACCTGTCATTGCACACTGTGCTTTATTTATTTAGAATATTTATTTCTCTATAAAATTTCCTGAAACTCTCATGTTTCTGTGATCCCGGTGCTGTCTTTTTCTCCAATGCCCCCTTCAACTGTATGGCCACTCCCCTCTCACGTGTGCTCAGACAAACTCTCCTCTGTCTCTCTTCTTATCCTTTTGGCCATTCAGACTAATGGCAGACTCATACCAACAGTGACTCGAGCGAATGAAGCGGCCAGCGACCATTCATTTTCTTATGCAAGCTGGTGTGTGGAGGCAACAAGCGTCTCGAGTGCACCGAGTGACACGAATCAAGTGAGCATAGTTTTGAGTTGAACTGAAGTCAACTTTATGCAAATGTGGAGCGACATCGCAGAAGCGACTGCCAATCACGGAACAAAATTTGACAGACACTCGAGAGAAATAGACCTCAACGGTGACTGGCCACGCCAAATTCTTATTCATTTTGGTCTAGTCAAGTCTATGGGAAAAATGAATTGGAAATTTACGTCCGGCACAAGATGGGGGCGGACACTGTTGTGGTCTATTGGTCCAGGCACAAAAGACGCGTTTGAAACCTCCTGCCCCTCGTCAGCGACCTTTATGTAGTCGCACAGGGTGCTACCAAATATATTTTAAGGTCACATGGACCTAATTTTGGTCGCATATGCGGCTAAAATGGTCGCAATTTTGAGCCCTGCCCCCCATGTCAAAACAGCTGAACAATTTAAAATTTTAAGTTCTATCTTATTTACTATAACTATAGCCAGGCCAGCGTCTTTATGGCAGATAGAGGACTTGGGACTTGTGTCCTGCTCTCCTTCCCCCTTTCTGCCAAACTCCTGGTTTGCCTCCTCATCATCCCAACTCTCTGCTGACTCCTCGTTTCCAAAATAGTATAGAGGCTAATGGGAAGGTGTTTCCATCATTCTGTTCACAAATAAGCTATCCTGGGCAAGGGTCTGAAAGAAAGTGCCTCACTGCCTGTATTTAGGTCCAGAGATTACGTTAGCCGAGAATTTTCAGTCATTTTGACAGAATAAAATAAAGGAAGGTGGAGTTGCAATTCCCAGTACTGCTCAGGAGATGGTAACAGCGTGAGTTAATTAAATCACTATTTGCCATACTCTTTGTCTCAGCTTCATATACTGTACTTCTTGAACTGGACTGGACTTAGCCGTGTGCGGGCGTCACAGGTGAATCACACTAAAACTAAAACACCCAAAAACCCTAAAACACTGTGGACTAAGACTTAAGCCATGCTCTGCAGTTTGTGGCCTTCACAGTCTGAAAATGAGCACAAAACAGCGGTGCGGTGAATTTTAAGGTTCCAATAAGCACACGCCCTTCTCCTTTTGCGTCTTTTTAGTCACTGCTGTGGAGTGTGCAGTCTTCTCCGCATAAATGAGCTTCTGGCTCTCATCCTGTTATCTGTAGCTTTAATACGCTCTTGAATAAAAGAAATAAAATAAAGTGGCACAATCAGAGCGTGTCACGTAAGGTCCTCTCCGCATAACCAAAGTCAGACACGGATAAACTTCAACGGTTTTACCGGATCCTGGCTGTAAGGAGCTCAGCACATATTTCCAAATACTCACACCACTATGGCTCTGTGCTGCTCAGTGCTCAATGAGAATTTAACGGGGAACATCTAAAGGTTGGCCAGGTACAGTGTGTACAGCCGTACAGCTGCAGACGCCACTGGTCTGAGGCGGTGTACCCTGGAGCTCTTAAAGAACTATAGGAAAGAGTGTAAAGTTTGTATTTTGGTGTATTCTGGGCTAACCAGGCTGCGTCAGGGGTTAAAGCCAGATTCACACTAATGCATTGCGTGTGCAGTACGTCTCTGGTGCAGTCTTCTGACGGACCCCAATTCACACAGAGTGTGTTGCGTGTGCGGCACGTCTCCGACCAGAGCCAGCTGGGAGACTGCGAGTTTATGCTGGAAGTTATGAGTTCACACGATAATAACCATGTATACAGAGAACTGCAGGTTAAAAGTACGGTAAAAAGCCATGTTTGCCTCTGACCACGATCTCTTGTTCATTTAGAGATTATTTGCCGATTTAACCACGGTTGAAGCCCAAAAGTCACAGAAATATTACTTCAACCCTGCGTAAAGATGCTACGTATATAAATACTTTAATTTTATTCACGTTTAATGCTGTCCGATGTTGTCTGTGACCCTGTGTCCTCAGTTAAGACCTAATGTTTACAGCGATGTGAGCGAGAGGCTGCACAAGCTTTTTTTATTTTGAAATTTACTGGATCCTCTTCACTGGACCCGGGTCTGACTTCCTGTCTGGCTCCATCTGCTCTGTTCAACTTTATACCTGACGGATCTGGGTCTGGCAATAATAGACTTGATCCGTATTTCTGACAGAGCACCGGACACGGAGACGTACTGCAACACAGCCGGTGTGAACTCACGCATTGACTTGCAGTGCGTCTATTTCTTGCGGGAGTCGTACTGGACATGCAACAGATTCAGTGTGAATTGGGTTTAAGAGCTGCATTGTTCTGCTGCTCCTAAATGACTCTGAATGTGGAGAACAAGCGTGAAATGCTGTATTTTAGACACTTTCATTTATTTAAAAAACAGATAATGGATTAAAGAAATTTTGATGACATTTACAGATTAGTAGCCTAATTTTATTATTTTATCATAATTAATGATTGTTGAGTTACAAACTGGATGTTTTCAGTAAGCAGGTTGTCAGGCTGGAGTGGTGCTCAAAAAGTGAATTTATTTACAACAACAACAAAAAAAAAGAACTTTAAGCAACAAAAATATCCTAGGACTTAACAAAAAGAACACAAGACCAACAGAAATTAACTGGTGCAGCCTTACAGCAAACTGCTTCTTCTTCTTTTTCTCAATTCTCCTCTCACTTTTCAAAGCCTCACCTGCCTGGAAGGCATCATTAGTCTCCAGGGAAGGAGGAAGGTGTAACTGGGCCCTAACAAAACAAATCCCAATGCAATAATCAATAAAAGTCAAAACCTACTCAAACAATATTCAAAGCAATACAATTAACACATCATTACAATACTGAAAAATACCCCTCTTAAAAGTAACATAAAGGTAACTCCCCTCTAAACTGATTCCCAGTGCTGCAGCCCAATTAACGCAGGTGTCCCCACTCTCCCCCTGATTCTCAGTTGACAGCACCCAAAATAAACAAAGCAAACTCAACTAAGCAATAAGAAAACAATAACAATCAATACAATCAAACTAACATAATTCAAACGTATAGAGATTATTGCTCACTGAAAGGGGAAAATATAACCCTTTCACAATGATATTAATATGGACGTATACAATGACGGACAAAAATAGCTGGTAACGGAATTTTTCCGACCCTGTCTGTAAAAATGACAGTAATTATCTCTAGCGAAACCTCTGTTCAGGTCTGACCGGTGGTCCTGCTCCCATGATGGTTGATTAATGTTTTTATTTGTGATAGTTTTGCCCCAACCTCTGTCCTGCTTTCCTTTTGTGCGTACAATTTAGCAATAAGCCTAACTGCACTTTAATAAATACCTTAGTCAGGATTTAACCCCAAAGCTTTATTACACAATGTAAATGTTTGTACATGAAAAAAGTTGTAAAAAGACAGAATAGCTACCATTAGCATAGCATAAAAGGCAAAAAAATACAAGAAAACTATACACGGTAGAAGCCCAGTAAATCATTCCAAACCAATAGACCCTTTTCACGTGACGTCAGAAAACGTCCGTTTTGAGACGATGGGATGTATCTTCAGTTCCGGTGCCGCGCTTCTCCCATAAGAAATTCACCCAGACTTTTTTAAAATTGCCGTTTACAAGTTTACACAATATACAGCGATTTTCAAATGAATATTTACCCACAAAATGTTCAAAACTTGCGAAAGGATATTAATTCTTCAACCAAGGATACTTGGATTATGAAGTGAGTGCTTTGTTATGTAGCTAGATAGCGTTAGCAACATGGCTAAGTGATAGAGCTGCGCTATAAAACAGTGTTAGATCATGTCATGATCTGAGTTTATCTGAATATTTGACAATCTGCTTATCAGGAAATACCACTGGATAGTACTACAGTATATTTTCATTTAGTAAAGCTCTGTGCTCGAACACTGACTCTGCTGTAGTGATCAGTCTGTGACAAAATAATGGACTTTTCAGGTCTAATTAGAAGTTCATTGCAGTGCTATGCAGTGAGCCTTTCAGACAAGCAGACTGTCATTCATTTAGATCGTAACATAATCTAATATTGTTTTATCGCACACCCCGTTAGACCTATTGCTAACGCTACAGCATTAACAACTACTAGCTTTAGCTACAAGACAAAACACTTACCTTCATAATCAAATAAGTAACCCTCAATGAAAAATGTATATCCCTTTTCAGTTTCTGTACATCATGTAGCCTTATATTTGGCCAATTTTTAAGACTCCGAGTAAATTCCTTACTGGCGAGCAGCAGCACTGGAAATGAAGATACATTCCATTGTCTCAAAACGGAAGTTGTCTGACGTCATCGTGAAAAGGGTCTATCCCTCTTCAAATATACACCCATATTCAGACATGACTCGGATTCAGACTAGAGTTTGGCTTCATCCATTTTTTTCATACCATCTTACCGTCCCCAAATTATATTAGGGTATATGGTATAATCGTCTGTTCACTTAATTGAGGCTAAACTTGCTTTTAAATTGGAGTTAAAATAGTACTTTGAAAATGTAGGTACATCTGTTGTTTGGGGCAAAAAGAGGTGTAGCAAATACAAAAATGTGTTTCATAAGTGCTCATTTATAAAAGGCAAAATATATAATTTAATTTGAAACAGCTGTTAACCCAACACAACAGTTTATCCTGCAACATGTCCTTGTCTCTCTCCTCTGTATCCTCCTGCGCCCCTCTGCGCTCCAGGTCTCCCTCTCTCCTTTGCTTTTTTTTTTTACCCCTTTAAACTACTTGGGGCAAGTGTAAATGTGTGAAAATGTGGCCTTACAAATCACTGGAGGTTTGTGGATGTCATTGTTGAAATAATTCAGTTAATTATTTTGTGAGATTTGGGCTCCAGCGCTCTCCACTGTGGTTCTTTTGCTACGCTGGCTACAGCAGGGACAGTCACAGCAGAAATCAACTCTGGACGCTTGAGTCTAAACCACTGTTTGAGGACTTAGTTGATGCATGTGAAGATTGGTTAAAATCATTTATTTTCCTTAATCAGGATAATGTGGCTTTCCACTGTCTGCCTTTGCATTTTTAACCGTAACACAACACTAACATGTCAAACAGTATTATATAACGCAGTTGATGAATTTGAATTTTTACTTTGTCCACCCACAGCCCAGCACTTCACGGGACAAAATTCCTCTTTTATTGAGAGAGTGCGGTCTGTTTTTTTTTTTTTTTTGTTTGTTTGTTTTTGCAAAGGATATACTCTGCGTGTGCCATGCTTGAGCAGTTTGTTTGACACATCAGGGAGAGAGAAGGCCATACAGTAACTACGTGATGATACATTCAGGTGCGTTGCGTAAACTTAAGTGTAACAGGCAGTAGTCTTTCCTGAGCTTTTATGGCACACTTTATTTATTCAGATTTAAGACCAATGCTTTGAACAACAAAGCAATGGGTCAAAGATCTGCCAGATGACAGGATGTCTTTTGTTAGGGACCAACTCAGACAGATGGTGCATCAGGCCTGTAACATGTTGGATCGATGGAGCTAATTATATGCTTATATTACGCAAAAAGATTTACACTAATCACCTTTATGTTGACATAAACATTGATATAAATTTTAGGTATTTGGTATAAACTATTGCACAATTGCACAGGCATTTAAACCGCGGCACTGGAAATAATACCATTGGGATTTTTACATATATACCAAGGGGTCAGCAACTAAAATTGCTCGGGGTCTACAGAATTAACGTTCTACCCCGCCAGGATCCAAACATAACATATATAAAAATAATAATAAATTGGCTATATTATTATTATTATTATTTATGTATGTAATCTGGGCTACATGTACAATGATTATTTCTGTCAGAAACATTTATCATTTCCACTTTAACAGCAGCTGATGTTTGAACTGTGTCAGACTCAGATCATATTGGAGACAGATGGATTTATAAAGACTGACACTCTCCTCCAGGCTACAATATTTGGATAACATTATTTTAAATATATTAATTATGAATGTGAATGATGCAGGGGAGTGCAGCAATAATACTGGATAAATGCGCAAATTAGCGGCTATGCACGAAAACGCAGTCAATTCACCCCTCATTGGCGCTTTGTTCATCTGTGTGAAGTGAGACCAGAAATTGTGACATTACAGACTTCTGCTACTTAAAGTCCATATTCATTTTAGAGAACATTGTGGGCTGTATTCTGCTGAAGCTGACATATTAGATGCTAAAAACATAAGCTAGAGAAGTAGCGCCAGGACAGACAAACGTTTCCAAAACTCACAAGATGTCTTCACGCAGATTCTTTTCCTGACATAAAAAGAAATAGTCCATATTTGATAACTGTTATAGTCCATAGTCCTGGCTTGTTGATAACTTCAGCCCAGTGTGAAGAGGCTCCAAAGTCGGGACATTGACAGAGCTGTTATGATCAAAGTACTCTCATGGTGTAAATTTGTGCTCGAGTTCACTTTTATTTTAGGAGTTTTCTACTCTTTCTAGTTCATTTAAATCTGCGGCTGTCTCAGTCAGATCACTGTACTCTGTAACTGTAGTGACCCACAAGGAGGCAGGCTTTATGCGATGCTTTGTTTCTCTGATTGATTGTACTCTGTGTATGCTTGTACTGCCCTTGGTTATTTGCCATTCCAGTTGCATGCAGAGGCAGTTTAATCTGCATTTGTTTGTTCATCCACTTGGAAATAAAATTCAAATCACCACAGGGCAGCACCTCATATTGTCATGGTGTGATCTTTTCCATAGACTATAGACACATGCATTTTATTTATTTAGCTGATATATAAGCTGAGTTTTCCTGCTGTTTTTGTTTTATGTTGATAGGTCCAGTAATCAGAGATATTCACAGTTTAAAATTAAAAGCCGGTAAGGATACTAAATAAAGCCTAATAACATCTGGCACATTAGCGCTCTATTGGTGGGAACATGTTTAATGTTAATGCACAGTAGTTACAGGATCTCTGATGTTCTACTCAAAAATGGCCAGAAAAGAGATATTTACTGCCAATAACTTGGTCTAAATGAACAGAAGGATGAGAGGAGCTTTTGCTCTACTCTGAGCTGAGCACAGAGAGAGGGGAAGGGAGAGGCCATGGCAGGTGCACGGAGAGAAATACAGCACCGGGATCACACAGAAACAGGAGAGGTTCAGGAAACTTTTAGTCAAATTAAAAAATGAAGCACAAGGTGGATTTCTTCTCTAATGACTCTGTAAGGTGAATTGTGTGCTGCACATTCACAGACAGGTGATCTTGACCTGTACGCAGAGAGCTCCCTCTGCCCTACACAGTGAACAGAGATGATTTATTACCTGGAGGTTTACCATAGTTACTAAACAGCCTTTCTATAATGTTTCCTATGTATTTGAGCTGAGCTCAATGACTCTGACACACACAATTTTGCCTGCAGTTCCCCTGTTGACCACAAGGGCCCCCCTCAGTCCAACAGCCTGAGGGGGGCACTTTTCACTTTGTAAACCATAGACTTGCTCTTATGTTAGAGCAGTGGAGTCTGATGTGATAAATTACATTAAAACACTGAAAAGAGTTTGAGTTATCTTTCCATGCTAGAATAATCTGAAGAGTCTATCCAAGTTAGGAGAAGCAATACCACATGTAAAAGCTAATTTCAGCCCTGTGTGTAAAAGACAAAATTGCAGTTATTATCAATGAATAAGAGTTAAATATTCAGTATATTTTTATGTGTGTTTTCATACATTTTGTTTGGTGCTTATAAATGTTTGATAGTGTTTCTAACCTTCCAAAGTTAGAAAAAAGTTCATTTTGATCCCTGCAGTATAGATTGGAAATAAGTAGGTTAGTTTATTGCAGCATAACACCATCACCAATATAATCCCTCAATTATAGAAGATACTTTATTCATCTTTGACTCGTGCATGGCAGAAGGTAGTAACACAGACCAGGCGCGGTCCTGTAGTGAAGCAGCAGACACACTGTTGAAACTGTACTTTTATTCCTTCTGTTGGTACTGAAACTGCATGTCTTATTCTGCCCGCAGGTACTCCACTGAAGCCCACCCCACCAACCAAAATTACTGAAGAAGGAGATGATGTTTTAGGGGATTACACTGTTGGAGAGTCGGTCTGGGTCAATGGAGTCAAAGCAGGCACCATTGCGTACCTTGGAGAGACTCAGTTTGCTCCTGGACAGTGGGCAGGAGTCATTCTTAATGACCCTGTGGGCAAAAATGATGGTTCTGTGGGTGGTGTGCGCTACTTTGAGTGCCAGTCGCTTCAGGGCATCTTCACACGGCCATCCAAGCTGACCCGACAGCCAGCGGGGGAGGGGTCAGATGGCCACTCCACTGACTCTGCCCTCAACCAGCCACAACATGGAGCCAACAGTGCCCCCTCAGGTCAGCGGGTGGTTGTGCCCCTCAGAGAGGGCCTGATCAACAGTGCAGTGAAGACAGGCAATGAGTCGGGCTCCAATATGTCGGACAGCGGCTCAGTCAAGAAAGGAGGGGAGAAGGATCTTCGAGTTGGAGACCGTGTTTTGGTATATTTTTATTTTTTCCTCTTCCTTTGATTTGTGTATAACTTCTATCTGCTCTCTCTATCTATCTCCTCTTTTTCTGGCGTATACATTAATGATATACACTACAGCTGTGCTTAAAAAATTGATACAGGAATATATCGTGAAGTGCTTCTAGACGAATCACATATCGATACGCATGCTACTGTATTGATACAGCTGTTTAAATGACGTTAATATGTTATAAACAGCTGGAATGGCAGTTTTGAAGCTGGTTTCTGCCATAGGTGGCAGCACGACAGCACACAGCAGCAGCATTCGTCTCTTCATAGCAGAGGTTTTGCTGGAGATAATTGTCATTTTGACGGACAGGGTTGAAAAAATTCTGTCATAAGCTATTTTTGTCCATCATTGTATACGTGCATATTAATATCATTAATTATGAAAAGGGTGTTCAAAAAGTGGGACAACTCCAGAAATACATGTTTTGATACAAATCTAACTTACCAAGTTACTGAGATGCAACAAGTTGCTAAAGCTTAGGGCCTATAAAACATATGATGTGCTGTTTTTATCCCTAAAACACACATTTACTTTACTGAGACTTTATTCATTGGAATAAAATCTGGAACAGAAAAAATCTAAGCTCTCAGTCTGCATATTTTCAAAACAATCAAGGCCAACATCAGCTCACAGCTCCATGGAGGAGGCCTCTCCTGAAACACAGAGGCAGCAACACACCAACCATATATTTCAACCTATCAAGATGGGATGCTCACAAATATTTATTCTACATTTTACTACATTGTGCTAAATTCTCTTAATCAGACAGAGGGACAGATGCCTAAATGGCTGTGAAGTATAACCAAAAGTGGGGACAGGTGGTCACCCTAATTATGAATGACCGCAATACAATGTTAATAATAAGAATAGGCTACTAATATGTAAATACCATAAAAATTACTTTAATCCATTATCTGTTTTTTAAATAAATGAATGTGTCTAAAATACAGATACAATACATATTCAGTCATTTAGGAGCAGTAGAACAACGCAGCTCTTCCCCCGACTCAGCCATGAGAGCCCTGAATTCGCTAAAACACAAACTTTACACACTCGTTCCTACAGCGCTTTAATGGTACGTTCACACCGGACGCGAATCAGGCATCAGGTGCGAGTGATTACCATGTTAAGTCTATGGAAAGCCGTGTTCAGGTGCGAACAAGCGTCCTGCGGCGCGAATGACGCGAATGGCGCGACGCGAATCAAGCGAATCCCGCGAATAGCGCGGCGTGAATGACGCGAATTGAGTGTTTGACGCGCGAGTCCCGCAAATAGGCAGAGACGCAAAACGGCGGATGAAGCAAACAACGCAGATTCGCGTCCAACGCTCTGGTTGCGGAAGTTGAAAAATTTGAACTTCTGCGAACATTCGCGGCGCGTTAACCAATCAGGGACCTGCTGTAACAATGACATGGTTACGTACGACGTAACAGGAGGAGATCCCTGACTCGGAGATCCAGCAAAACATTGAGGCTGTCAGAGTGAACCCGGCGATAAAAGCTGGAGCCTAGAGCAGCCCTGATAGAAAACACTATAAATAAAATAAATATGGCTGTTTAGGCTTTGTGTGAGTGTGGTTATAGCTGTTATCTGTGATACAAGCCTGTGACAGAGGATCGCTCTGATCATCGTGACATCAAGAACACACAAATAAATACAAGGGGGGTTAACTTTACCCAAATAGCCTATTGAGATGTGTTTGTTATATTAGCAGTTATTGCACTCTCCAGAACAACAGAAAATACAGAGCCTGTGACTAGACCAGACCCCAAAACCACTAGAGAGAGCTAATGTACAAGAAATAACCCCAGACTGTCTCAGCTCTGTCTCTGGGGTTAATGCTGCTGTACAGCAGCAGTGTCCTGGGGAGAGGTCCTGCAGCCACATGGGACACAGGTGACCAAACCCAAACAGGTTCATTTAGGAGTAGCCCTAGCGGCCATGCCCCTCATTTGACGCGAATGAAGCGTCCAATTCGCCTCATTCACGCAAGTGAATTAAAAATGGTCACGCGTCCAACTAGATGCGAATGACGCGAATTTGACGCCTTATTTGCGTCCGGTGTGAACGTACCATAAGAGCTCCAGGGTAAACTGCCCCAGACCAGTGGCGTCTGCGGCTGTATGGCTGTACACACTGTGCGTGGCCTACCTTTAGATGTTCCCCGTTAAATTCCCACAGCGCACTGAGCAGCGCAGAGCCAGGCCTTGGTAAAACGGTTGAAGTTTATCTGTGTCTGACTTTGGTTACGAGGAGAGGACCTTACGTGACACGCTCTCAATGTGCTACTTTATTTCCAAATTGTCTCCCCAGAGTGCATGCGACATAAGTCACACTGGTATTAAAGCTACAACTAAACGTGCTGAGGGTCACAGGATGGAAGTCAGTCTGGTTTTATGCGGAGAAGACTCCACGGCAGTGACTAAAAAGAAGCAAAAGGAGAAGGGCGTGTGTTTATTGGAACCTTAACACTCACTGCACCGCTGTTTTGTGCTCATTTTCAGACTTTGCAGGCCACAGACTGCTTAGTCTTAGTCCACAGTATTTTCAGGTTTTTGGGTTTTAGCGTGATTCACTTGTGGTGCCCGCACACGCACAAGTCCAGTCCAAGAAGTACTTCATTTTATTCTGTCAAAATGACGGTTGGCCTTCAGAAATTGCTGTCAAAGCTATAAATAATTAATGATGGGAAAATCTTGTTTAACGTAATCTCTGCTTCATAGTAAAGAAACATGGAGGAACATGGTGGTTTTCTTCAGTCAGCCAAACTTGAGGTGAATTACCCATTTTGGACTTTTAAAATACCGGAGTCGGGAGTTAGACATGGCTCATGCAGTTTGTAGGCTCTGCAGTGACGTTCTGCAACAACAAGACACTAACAACAAGACACTATGCTGATCTGCCACTAGAACAGGTAACGTTAGCACAACGCAGAGCCAACGTGTGTCACTGAGTGGAGGGAGAGCAAAGTTACTTATCCTCTTGTGTCTAACTTGGCATGAAATAATCACTGCATTCAGGGTACAAGTGCAGCAGCTGGTATTTTCCATTGCTTGGGACATTACAGCTCAGCTCAACATGTAGATAAATTTGTTTCCTCACAAAAACATGACAAGCTGTAGGCTAGATAAGCCATAGCTTCCCGTTAAGGTTAAGGTGAACCCTGTATCATGAAATGTATAGTATGGTGAGCCCTGAGCCTGCTTACAGCTGACTATGTGAAATTTTTTGTCACAGTCCTCACTCCCCAACCAAACATAACATAACTTTTTATTTTTAAACGGTAAAGCACTAACACATGGCAAACCAATGTTTAGAACTTTCTTTAAACCTCTAGCTTTGAGATTAGTGCTACACCAATGTTTCCACAAACGGTCTTTGCCATGGTGATCGACACGCCCCTCGGTGCCATATTGAAGATATGGCAAATATAAACACCTGTCAAATTGCAATGTAGTACATGGATTACAATTAGATTTTGTTAGCAACATGGAAATCCTGAAGAAAAACACACAGAAGCCTTTTTAAAAAGGAAACTCAATAAGGATGCCAGGGACCTCTATTTGATGAAGCTGACAAGCAACGTAGATCCATATGAGCTAACAGCTAGAATATGGAGAGCCGACCCTGCACTACTTCCACCAACAGCATCCCTCAGTTTGTGCCTCGCTGTGTGTACACTTATGAAGAATTTCACAAATATAAATCCCAGAGGCCTAGTTTCTCCAATGGCTGGGTGTAGGATCTTTATTCATTTCAACCAGAGGGATGCGTTAACACAGTTGACATGTCACTTATAATGCAAATGTGTATATGATATGCAAGTATTTTACACTGTTATGCTACTTTTAGGTTATTACACTCTTGGGCGCAGAGCGGGGCCTGACTCCTCATTGGCGCGGCTACTAGCAACATGAAGCTAACAAATAAATGAGCTGATATTATCCCTACGCTTACTCGATCTAACGCACTACTTAACTATACAGAGAAAAGTGATTTGTGAATCAGTGAAGGTGAAAGTGAGTGTCATCACCTGGCCACCGGACCGTCTACTCCTGCATACAAACAGCTAATCATGCCGGACACAGCAGTAGGGCCCCCAAGGATCACCTCCGGGTGTGAAAAGTGGGGGGCCAAGGCCATGCATCACACTGCTCCACCATGTTTTACAGCAAATGTGGTGTGCTTTGAATCATGAGCCTTTCCAAGCCTTCTCCAGACTTGTCTCTGCCCATCATTCTGGTACAGGTTGGTCTGAGTCTCATCTGTCCAAAGAATGCTGTTCCAGACCTGGGCTGGCTTCTTTAGGTGTTTTTTGGCCAAGTCTAATGTGGCCTTTCTTTTGTTGAGGCTGATGAATGGTCTGTAGCTTGTGGTGAACCCTCTGTAGACCTACTTCCTGGAGAGTGTTCTACACTAAGGCTGGATCAAAAAATTATGAAAAACCCCTTCACAACATCCACCTAAGGACAGTCTGGTTCACTTCCACTGAGATACTGTATGTTGTGATTTCACAGAAACAGCTTTCAAATGCAAATGTAACACCTGGAATCAAGTCCAGACCTTTTACCTGCTCAGTTTATGATGGATTAATGAGGGAAATAGCCCATGCAGCTCAAGAAATAGCTTTTGAATCACCTGTCCACATATATTTGAGCTTCCAAAAAAGAGGCAGCTACATATTAAAGAGCTGTAATTCCTAAACCCTTCATCCGATTTGGACATGAATACTCTCAAATTACAGCTGAGAGTCTGCACTTTAACTCCATTACTATAGTGGGCCAGTTGCGTTTAATAGCATCCACTGCTTTTACTAATGAGGGCCATTGTACTGCACATTGCTGTTTCAAGCTTATCATATCTTCATCATTTAGTGTTGCACTAAGCTGGCGCAGTCGATTCGTTCTTGTAGCAGAGTGTTTATAAAATGTGTACACACCGTTCTCTGCGCTTATAGTTTGAAATGGTGTCAACAGCTTTGGATGCGTTAGTTGTGACCAGTGCCACACGGTGCGCAGCAAAGTGAACTTGAATGCAAAATGGGTTTTCCTTCTTTAGGAGATTACCTACTGCAGTCTGTACTCCAGTCATTACGCTGGCTCCATCAGACCCCAAGCTAATCAAGTGGCTTGTTTCTATGTCTCTTTCCTTGAGGGCATCTTTTACTTTATCAAAAATGCACTGAGCTGTCCCAGAATGAACATCATAATTGCTAAGGAAACAAGTTTCGACCTTTCCTTCATTTTCCAATTTTACATATATTGTTTTTTTGTTTACTGTGATGTTTACAGTTTCATCTATTATCAGGCCTAGAAAGTCACTTTTTAATTTTTTTTCATTGACTTCTTCCGTTGCAGTTTTTTCCAAAGCCTTTTCCATGTCGTTTACTGAGTTGCTGTGTTTGTAAGAGTTGTTATTTGAAAATCAGGCACTTTTACACTTCTCATACCATTTCATCAATTTTCTGGCTTGTTAGATTTAATATAATTTTTTTGCCATATAGTAAACAACTTTCAGCTGCGATATTAGCGTGTTATTACTTGATTTGAGTGCGTTATCACAATGTTCTTTCATAGCGCTTTGCTGCTGTGCTAAACACACAGCTGATGTGTGGTCGGAGCATTGGCTGTGATCCACCAGTGTGGAGTGTTTATAGTTACCTGTCTTCTCACAAAGTCTGCAGAACATTTTCTCTGTCGCGTCCACCTGTTCGCGCCTTAACCATTTAAATTTATCCAGCCACACATGCTTAAAAAAAATCAGTGTTGCAGTATCCTCTAATTCTTCTGAAGCTTGAGGTTTGTTTGAAGGTTTGTTAGCGTCTGTTAAAGTGGGATTACAAGGAGGTGGGTTTTTTTTAAAAATGAGAGAGTCGTTTGTTTAGACATTTTGTTGTTTGCTAATGAGAGCTAAATCAAGCTAGTGAGCAGACTGGACTCGCGCCAAAGTTCAGACAGGGTCATGTGAGATGCAGCCTATGATCAAATCAGATTCATCCTTTTTATTAAAAAGCGATATTAACATAATGCAATGCTATATTTCCCTGAATGGATTGCAGCAATTAAGAGGATAACTTAATTAGTAAGTTTATATAATTGGCAGTCATATTTCCTGTCAGTGTGACCGATGACATTCATATTTATCGGCCAATGGGCTTTTCTTATCGGCCAAAAGCCGGCATATGCTGGGTAACGGAAACCCTGCATAAGACACACCAATAACGAGAGCCACGCTGCTCTGGCAGCTCCGACTGCATCTTTTCCCATTGTACTGTAATGCAAAGGGTCAATATGAGAGGCCAGCCTCATATGACAGGACTACGCTGACTGTAGCACACTGAATATGTTCACTTGCCTTTACATCCTGCTGCTGTCAGCTGTGCTGCTTGTTCATTTCCTCTTTTCCTCTCCTCTCCTGCACATGCTCACAATGGCAGCTCATTCTGCTCAAGGAGCACCTCGTCTCTCACTTATTGATCAAAGAAACATCATACCTTATACAGGACGTTAACCAGGTCCGGATCAGGTTAGCCTTTTTTATGTTTCCATAGAGATTTACCTCGATAGAAAGTGCTGTACTGAAAACCCAGGGTTAACCCCAAAGTTACCTCACTAACTTTCTAATCCAGTTTTGTAGTTCAGGCCTCAGGTATGTTTTTGATGAGGGAACATCATTATAACATGGTAAAAAGCTCAGAAAAGTATATTTTGCACAATATAGCACCTAAAAATGCTTTAACCGTAATTACTTATAGTATTTTATAAAATGTTTACTTGGGGCAAGCTAAGTAACAAAACACTACATATTTAAATGCATACAGTTTACATCACAAAAGCAGCAGATGGTGAGTGGCGGAGTGAGGCTGGTGGTAAAGCTACAGTAAACATGAGGCTGCCTTCTGTGGGCTGCCAGCTTTCTGTGCATTAAATTTACTTCTCAAGTTCTCTGTGCTGCTTTTCCACATTTTAACGACTCATCATAGTAACAATACAATTGTGAATTGTGTTTAATGCAGACTAAACTGCAAATGCAATGTTTTGTTTCTTGAAGCAAGACCCATTCGGCACAAGACCGGAAACAGCTGTTGTTAATATATGCAAGCTTTAGTCTTCAAAAATGTTGGTAAAACTTAGCTTGTCCTCTCTGAGTACAGTTGTTTATAACAAAGACAAGTACATGCTGTCTCATACATACATATCAGACACCTAAAGGCTGTGTCTCTCAGAACACACATATTGTGTAGTATCTGTAATATACTGGCTGGCTGACCTTTTGCCCACTGTCCTCTTTGGGCCAGCGGATTTAGATCTTGTTGTTGGCTCGCAACAGTCATTAAACTTTGATCATTAAGGTCTTGCATTTTCAATTTCCAGTGTAATGACTAATCACTAACAAAATCTTGAGCAATCATGTTTAATCATAGCAAGGTGCCATTTGGGAGCAGCTCTATGCCTCACAAAAAGATGTCACACTTGTTAGTGGTGGATCCATGTATGTAAAAATAACAACAAAAGCTAAAACAATTAGTTAAAAATGCCAAACTTTTAGCATATATAAATACATGGAGATATACTGGTAATTGGATTTTAATCAAAATTTAGTCTTTGCGTTTAAACCAAGAAAAAATGCTCTTGTAAGATTGTAACAACATAATATATGGTGAATACAGATTATTATATCATGTTTTGGCAGTAGGTTATGAATGGGGACGAGTATCGTTAAGATTTTATCGATACTACTCCTCTTATATTGATACTGCTTTTTGATACGGTATTTTATCGGTATTCTTATCGATACTTTTCTATGTGAAAACAAGGAGGGAGAAGACAAACTATGTACATGAAAACCTTTTATTTTAGAACAATGTTGTATTTTAATTAGTTTTACATTGTATGTCGGGTAATTTATTATTGAGGCACAATATGAACTTTCAGCCTGTTAATATTATATGATAATTGTTTTTTACAGTGCTGGTAGCTGTATTCAT
This sequence comes from Bostrychus sinensis, assembly GCA_020698575.1. Taxonomy (NCBI): domain Eukaryota; kingdom Metazoa; phylum Chordata; class Actinopteri; order Gobiiformes; family Eleotridae; genus Bostrychus; species Bostrychus sinensis. Next base: position 41,656,201 of record CM036244.1, on the reverse strand, counting down.
TTTCCTTCTCTTTTTTATTAAAATTTCATGCACTTATCTTTGATAAACAACACTAGTTACGTGCTCCACGTGTGTACCGCTAGCATACATACCTGTTGAAACAATAGCGGCGCTAGACGTCTCACTTGGACGGTCAAACACTGTGCAACTTTCCGCTAGAATATGGTGTGTTTTAGCGAGGTGTTTGGACAGGTTACTGCTGTTACCGCACTTGCAGTAGTAGTTAGTATTAATGTCTTAAATGTTTCTGAAAAATCCTAGAGGTGCCCCTTGTTACAGAATAAAACATAATCTAAAAGCTTGCATCTGTAAAGATTGTATGACAGTGAGCATTTTCTCAGTCTTGTAGTGTATACATTCAATAAATGCGGACTTTTGTGTTGCATGTGTCTTCAGGTGGGAGGCTCTAAAATGGGAGTCATCCGGTACATGGGGGAAACAGACTTTGCCAAAGGAGAATGGTGTGGAGTGGAGCTGGATGAGCCTTTGGGCAAGAATGATGGAGCTGTGGCCGGCACCAGGTAACATACAGGCATAAATCTTTTCATTAAATATTCTCTGCTATCAAATCCATCAGCTTGTAGCCAAAAAAAATTAGCTTTTTACTGACCATTTAACTTTATGTCAAAAATATGTCTACAGTAAAGTGGCATTTGCACTAACTACTTAAAGCAAGGTGAAGGAAAGAAAGAGACTAAGCATATACAAACTAAAAATGTGAGCAAAATGCAAGCTAAAATGTTTGCGTCTTTAATTTAGGTCAGAGATTTTCAAAGTCTAGGACTGTGAGGCTGTATAGCTAATCTGCTGGCATAAACAAAGTGTAGCGCTGCACGCCACACAGCACTGCTTGTTTTTGTCAGTTTGCTGTTGTGCTAAACTAAGGCATTACATTAATCTGACTACTTTCTCTGTGATTACTAATGTTTTAGCATCTGCAGAGTTTTCACAAACAGTATTTAAGCTGCTCTTGTGGTAGCAGCAGCATTAGCCACAACATATCACTGTGCAGTTCTTAAAGGAAATTCGATTTCAAATGTGGCTATTTTTGACATTGTTTAAAACTGAAAATGCATTATAACGAGGACACAAATGAATTTAAAATGTAAGCATTATAGTTCATGTATTTAGGACACATTGTGTGTGCTCATTATACAACCATAATGAAATGTTTTGGGCCAATTTTTGCTTTTATATGCCAGTTTTTGGTCAGGCACATGTCCAGGCTATCATTGGACTGAAGGACCCCAGCTATACTGTCTTTAACTGATGAAATGGAGGTGCAGTTGATGGAGAATATAATCACTGCGTCACATATTTATTCTTCAATTCTATAGAGACAATTGTGGCAGTCCTGCTACAGATCTGTGAGATTTGGCCTTAGGATGCTTTGAGAAGCCCTGAGAAGCAGCTCACAGTGTCCCCAACCAGTAGTTTGGACTCTTATGCTGCAGTTCATTGGAAAAATCCCAAATCGCTTGATCTCAGTCTGAAAAGCTCAAAACGGCAATCCAAAAGTTTTGCTAGTTTTTCTGGAATAGAACCTTGTTTAACAAAATATCCAAATGCATTTTGTCGCTCTCCTCAAGCTCTACCTGCACAGCAGGTTTCACTGAGATCGCATTATTGGTTTTCTAAAAAAAAAAAAAAAAAAAAAATCTTTAACTGCTCTCGCTGTCCAATTCTAACACATTTGTTTCAGTTTTAATAAGCATTACTAAATCAAATGGCTATATTAAATTAATTTCTTTCATAAAGAAAAGATCCGGCAGTGTTTATTGGCCACCAGCTGCTCTGAATTTAAAAAATCGGGCCATAGAAAACACCCATATCGGTTAACGCCTAATGTGTATTTCAATTCAAAGGGTAATTAGGTTTGCCACAAAGACATAAGGTAATGTGCAAATGACATTTAAGTGAACTGGCTGGGTCCCGTACTTTAGCCTATAGTATTGCCAAATTTAAAGAACTACAATATTTAAGCTTCATTTCTAGAACTAAGCTAAACTAAGTTGTGTGTGTGAATAGGATGTAAAGTGCTTTGAGTACCCATGGAGGTAGAAAAGCGCTGTATAAATGTGACCGTTTATTTATTTTTTAGCTGGATCATTTGACTCAGCTGACCAAGAAGAGCAAACTCTTTTGGTTCCCAAATGGCTCTTCATTTTACCACTTCAACCATTTATAATTCAGCAAAGTTTTTATGGTTTGTACTGAAGTATTGAAATGTGATTATGTAGATAGAATAAACTATTGCTTATATTTTTTTTCAAGATATGCATATGTTTATAATACCAACTGCAATATTATACTGTACTAATAATATACAGGTGCTATTCAATAAATGAGAATATCATGTAAGTGATTTTTTTCCCCCTCAGTTTCTGTTCAAATAGTCAAACGCATATATTTATAGTTTCAGTACAGACTGAGTGAAACAATTAAAGTATTGTTTCCTGATCATTTTGATAATTATGGCTCACCTCTGAGAGAAAAATGCACCTTTACGCGATATTCTCATTTATTGGATAGCATCTGTAGATCCACCCCCACCAGTCAGACAACACATGGCTATTTCAGATTTTTAGGTTTGAAATGGGGGTGGGTGATATTGACAAATATTAATATATTGATTTTTTATTATTATTGTTATTATCTTGATACAATTAGACATTATATTGCATAATGTGTTTGTAAATGTCTTACTATTGTACTAGCACCATTATACAGTAAGACTAATGCAATTTTCTGACAAAGTCAGAATTTATTAATAAAATAATTCATAAATAATATTCATGCTGCTAATTCTTTGTATTTAAATACTTAATTGAAAGGGGGATGTTTAGAATAATAGCAGTGTGGCGTGCTCTCAGGGACCTCAGTCAGCTGTGAGAAATCAGCTGTTAAACAGCTGTCTCTTATGTAAGGACAAATAAGTAAAATGGGTCGTTCCAGACATTGTTCAAAAGAACAGCATACTTTGATTTAACAGACCTAAGAGGAGAAAACATATAAAGAAGTGCAGAAAATAATAGACTGCTCTAAAATGGCAACCAAACCTTGAAAGACAGAAAAAAAGAAAAATCATCCTACGAATTGGCCGAATAATAGCCAAAATTGCAAAGGCTCAGTCAATGATAAACTTGAGGGAGATTAAAGATCTAAAAATACCTGTGAGTACTGAGGCAAATGAAAGACACCTTTGTGAGGCCAAGCTTTGACCAAGAAGCCCCTGCAAAGTCCCATTGTTAAAAAAAAAAAAAAAAAAAAAAAAAAAAAAAGACGTACTGAAGAGGTTACAAGAACACACTGACTAGCCCAGGGGTCACCAACGAGGGGCCCGCGGGCACCAGGTAGGCCTTTGGGAGCTCGTGAGGGGCCCACGAGGGATATTTATAAACAGTGACTACTGCAGTGTTTTAGTCATAATTAATTTTTTTAAACTTGTTTTTATGTTTAATTACAAGATTATTTTTATAAACATTATCATTAATGCAAAGCAAACAATCATACAATCCTAGTGTCATTTGAAAGGCATGTCAAGATTTTAATATAGAGGATTATTTTGCACGAGTAGCCCTCAGTACAAATTCTCATCTTTTGGGTAGCCCTCAAACCCAAAAAGGTTGGAGACCCCTGGACTAGCCTAAAGAGAAATGGCACAACATTTTGTGGACTGATGAAAGTAAGATTGTGCTTTTAGGGCCTAGGGGCCACAGACAGTTTTTTAGATGGCCCCCAAACACTGAGGCCATTGTACACTGTAAAGACAGTAAAGCCTGGTGGAGTAAGCATCATGAGAAAGGGATGTTTCTCATACTAAGGTGTCTGGCCTATTTAGCGCATCATAGAGATCATAGATTAGTTTAAATATATCCAAATACTTCAAGAGGGTGCCTTTATGCTGAAGAGGAAATGCCATTGAAATGGGTGTTTCAACAAGACAATGACCCAAAACTCACAAAAGAGCAGCGTCTTGGTTCAGATTAACGTTCTGGAGGGACCAGCACAATCCCCAGACCTTAACCCTATAGAAAACTTGTGGGGTGACATTAAAAATGCTGTTTCTGAGGCCAAACCAAGAAATGCAGAGGAACTGTGGAATGTAGTCCAGACGTCCTGGACTCTGACACATGCCAGAAGTTAGTGAACTCCATCCATCACAGATGAAGAGCAGTTCTCAAAAGCTGGAGTTATACAACTAAATATTATTTAAGAGATTCACAGGAAAGCAACATTTTAAAGCATTTTCAAATTATACAGTAAATGTTTGAGTTTGTTAAGAAAAGTGCAGATACTGTTTTTTTAACAACCTAATCCTTTTTTTCTTCACTTCATGTAAAGAAAAAAAAAGGATCCGTTTTTGTTTATGTTTTGATTTGGAATAGAATGAGCAGTGTTCTCAATGCATTTGCATCTGTGGAAATAAAAGCTATAGAATAAGAAATTTGAGATTTTCTAACTTTGATACACATACTTCTATTATTCTGAACACAACTGTATGTGTCTGGATGAGTTCTCTGGACGCACAGCTGATTGAGAAATCAGCTGATGTAATCAGTCAGTGGCACATGTACAGCTTGTGCAGCGGTCCGTGAGCATATATAGGAGACAGACAGACACTGAGACTTGTTTAAGGTAGTAAAATCTTGGACAAAGACGAGCGCGTGCAGCTGAATCAATGTATAAATGCCTAAGGCCCATAGTTTCTAAGTTAGGCTCCAGTCATAACCCCAAAGCCTCCCTGAGTACCACTCAGGTATGTGAATGGAGCTGCAGTAGATCTTCTGAGCATTTTTTACAAGTTTTTTCTCTTTTCAGATATTTTCAATGTCTTCCCAAGTTCGGATTGTTTGCACCAATCCACAAAGTTATCCGCATCGGCTTCCCATCCACCAGCCCGGCCAAGGCCAAGAAGAGCAAGCGCATGGCCATGGGGGTGTCCTCCCTAGCCCACAGCCCCAGCAGCTCCTCTATCAGCTCCGTCAGCTCAGTGGCCTCTTCTGTGGGGGGCCGTCCAAGCAGAACCGGACTGGTAAGATCTATTTTATACAACCTCAATTCAAAAAAAGTTGGTAAGCAGTACAAAATGTAAATAAAAATGTGATGTAAGCATTTACAAAATCTATAAAACCATATTTTACACAATGGACCATAATCAATGAATCAAGTATTTTTAGAGATATTTTATGAAAAACTATATTCATATTCATTCATTTTGAATATGATGGCCGCAACAAAGGACAAGGCAACAAAAAGCCTCATAAGAAAAGAAAAAAGAGCTGGAGTGTGCATTTTACAACACGAAATTAAGGGTGCTCCCATCAGGATTTTTGAGACCGATCAGCCTTTGCTGTGATCGACCGATACCGATCACGTGGTCTTCAATGTAGTAATGTATTGTATGCAGGCTATTATTAGTTCCACTTGAAAAATACTGTAGCCTTTGTAAATGTAAAAGTACAACAAAATTCTACTTATTTTTGTTTTAGAAGAGGTTTTGTTGCATTATTGGTCTTTAATGTGTGCCCAGTGTCTGTGGCTTTGTTTGAATGCTCCTGCTGATGTAAAAATCAGCTGTTCTTAATTGGTGCCTTTAGTGCGAGTCCGCGGGTGCAGCGCCTGTGTCCACGTAACGCGCAGCCAAACCAGGTTGAAACACAGTGGACTAAAGAGCAGACAGCTCCTGCTGCCAGGTTTGACAAAGTCTGAACAAAGAAAACGTGCACAAGAGAGCAGAGAAGACAACGATGAAAGGTGCTCCTCTCAGACTCACGGGGGACACATGGGCTGCCTTTTTACTTTCTCTTTCCATTAGCAGCCATTTGGTGCAGTTTAAGCCACAAAACGCATAGTTTTCGCCGCGCAACAAGACACAGGCAGACTCTGAACTTTCTTAATGCTTTTAACGTAACTGTTAGCGGGTTAGCTGTAGCTCTATTTGCGTTGGCGTTTGCAAATACACGCACTGCTGCGCCTTCGGTTCTGTTCCATGCGCCCGAGGAGCAGGCGGGGACACAGCTGGGGACACAAAGCAGCGCCTCCAGGGCAGGTTTGTGTCAGTTATAACCAGGGCGTAACTTAAAAACACTGCTAAAATAACGCTACTGCTGTTTAATCAAACCAGAGTTGCAGGACAGTAAATGTGAGAGCCTCGCATGCTTGTTGTAGTTTGATCGGCCCATTTTACCGATCACCGAGCACTCTATTTTTAGCCATGATCGGCCAATCACCGATCGCGGCCGATCGATCGGAGCACCCTTACACGAAATAGTAATTGGTAACATTTGGGACGGGTATCGTTAAGATTTTATCGATACTACTCCTCTTATTGATACTGCTTTTCGATACGGTATTTTATTGGTTTTCTTATCAATACTTTTCTGAGTGAAAACAAGGAGGGAGAAGACAAATAAACTATGTACATGAAAACCTTTTATTTTGGAACAGTGTTGTATTTTAATTAGTCGGGTAATTTATTATTATTGAGGCACAATATGAACTTTCAGCCTGTTCATATTATATAATAATTGTTTTTTACAGTGCTGGTAGCTGTATTCATTTTCCCCCTCCTTTTTATTAAAATTTCATGCACTTATCTTTGATAAACAACACTAGTTACGTGCTCCACGTGTGTACCGCTAGAATAAATAAATAATAAATAAATTTCCGCTAGAATATGGTGTGTTTTAGCGAGGTGTTTGGACAGGTTACTGCTGTTACCGCCCTTGCAAGCCACGTTTTTGTGACATTTGAGACAGCGTGCGCTGTCTGCATCTACTTTGGAAAAATACAGCCACACTTTGGACCTCTTTTCTCGCGGTCGCTCTGCCATCCTCCGTGCATTTGTTGTCACTTGTCAGTGGAGGAATACTTGTGGCTGAGTGAGAGAGCGTGAGCAGCCCCTCCCCTTTGCCCTTGTTCTTTACATAGTTGAATGTGCTGACAATAAAATTACACAAAAATTATCAATGGAAATCAAATTTAACCCATGGAGGTCTGGATTTGGAGTCACACTCAAAATTAAAGTGGAAAAACACACTACAGGCTGATCCAACTTTGATGTAATGTCCTTAAAACAAGTCAAAATGAGCCTCAGTAGTGTGTGTGGCCTCCACGCCTGTATGACCTCCCTACAACGGCTGGGCATGCTCCTGATGAGGAGGTGGATGGTCTCCTGTGGGATCTCCTCCCAGACCTGGACTAAAGCATCCACCAACTCCTGGACAGTCTGTGGTGCAACGTGGCGTTGGTGGATGGAGCGAGACATGATGTCCCAGATGTGCTCAGTTGGATTCAGGTCTGGGGAACGGGCGGGGCCAGTCCATAGCATCAATGCCTTGGTCTTGCAGGAACTGCTGACACACTCCAGCCACATGAGGTCTAGCATTGTCTTGCATTAGGAGGAACCCAGGGCCAACCACACCAGCATATGGTCTCACAAGGGTCTGAGGATCTCATCTCAGTACCTAATGGCAGTCAGGCTACCTCTGGCGAGCACATGGAGGGCTGTGTGGCCCCCAAATAAATGCCACCCCACACCATTACCGACCCACTGCCAAACCGGTCATGCTGGAGGATGTTGCAGGCAGCAGAACGTTCTCCACGGTGTCTCCAGACTCTGTCAGGTCTGTCACATGTGCTCAGTGTGAACCTGCTTTCATCTGTGAAGAGCACAGGGCGCCAGTGGCGAATTTGCCAATCTTGGTGTTCTCTGGCAAATGCCAAACGTCCTGCACGGTGTTGGGCTGTAAGCACAACCCCCACCTGTGGACGTCGGGCCCTCATACCACTCTCATGGAGTCTTTCAGACACATGCACATTTGTGGCCTGCTGGAGGTCATATTGCAGGGCTCTGGCAGTGCTCCTCCTGTTCCTCCTTGCACAAAGGAGGAGGTAGTGGTCCTGCTGCTGGGTTGTTGCCCTCCTATGGTCTCCTCCACGTCTCCTGATGTACTGGCCTGTCTCCTGGTAGCACCTCCATGCTCTGGACACTACACTGACAGACACAGCAAATCTTCTTGCCACAGGTCGCATTGCTGTGCCATCCTGGATGAGCTGCACTACCTGAGCCACTTGTGTGGGTTGTAGACTCCGTCTCATGCTACCACTAGAGTGAAAGCATCGCCAGCATTCAAAAGTCATCAAAATATCAGCCAGAAAGCATAGAAACTGAGAAGTGGTCTGTGGTCACCACCTGCAGAACTCTATTATTATTATTATTATTATTATTATTGGGGGTGTCTTGCTAATTACCTATAATTTTCACACATCCAGGTTTCGGGCATAATTCCCCATAGTCTATCCATAAAGATGCGGCAAAGAACTGCAAGAACGCCGCTCCCTGCGTTACATATTTCCCGGTGGTACCGAAATGTACAAGCAGAAACACAGTGTAAATTGCTATCAACTCGGCCGAGCCGTTGTATTAAATTACATTCATGTTGTGAATTGGCAGCGTTGTGTTTTAGTTGCTTTGAAAATGAAGAAGGAAAAACCGGTTAGGAAAACTTTGGGAGGTGCTTTTTCAGGTCCATTTCAGCTTTGTCAGGGGAGGTATATTTCAGTTTTTCCCCATTTACCGTAACAATCAGGGTCCCTGGGTAAACGACTCCGAACTTTACTCCTGCTTTATGTAGTTTCTTTGTCAGGTTTAAGTAGAGTGCGTGTCTTCTTGACTCCTCAGCAGAGAAGTCATGGTATACGGAGAATCGCTGGCCTTCCCACTCCAGGGACTTGCCGGTGGTTGCTCTGATGATGTCTTGCTTGTCTCTCCACCGTAGCAGGCGAACGATGATAGGGCGTGGGGGCTGGTCGGGGGTCGGCATGGGTCTTGGCGCGCGGTGACTGCATTCAATTTCTGGAGCCTGTCCATCACTTGGCCCGTTCAGAATGTAGCACAATATCTTGTCCAATAAAATATAAATGCTGCCCACTTCAATGCCTTCCCTTAGCCCCACAAGCCTTAAGTTGTTGCGATGGCTTCTGTTCTCTAAATCATCCACTTTTAGAAGTAAAGCCTGTATCTGCCTGGTGCTTTGTGCAAGCTCACATGTAGATTTCTCCATTTAATTTTCCAACTCTCCAATGCGGTGCTAACCCTGCTTAGCATAGCTCTGGTGACCTTGCTAAGAGAGGAGACGTACTCCGCCATATTATTGATTTTTAGTTCCAAAATCCTCTCTAATTTGCTTGGCCTGTGTGGCAAGATTTGTTGCCCATTTAGGAGCGTCTGCAGACCCGCTTTCATCGTCCACCTGTTGTTCAGGTTCACCACATTTCATTATGTGGGCCTCCATGTTGTCAGGCAGTTCGCTTTTCTTTTTAGAGTTCCTTGTTATTCAATGGGACTGAAGCATTCCTTAATATTTCCAACAGTATCAACCAATTCTGATGTTAAGTTTAACACCCACGGGACAGTTTTTTAGCAATTTGTAGATTATCAGGGAGCTCCACTGGCATCTAGCATGCCATCTTCGCCTGTCAGCTTACATGACCCCCCCCAAAAAAAAAAAAAAAAAAAAAAAAAAAAAGTTAAAAATCCCCACTAAAGTAGGGTTTACATCAATGGCCTCAAGCCTACATCAAGCCTTGTGATACTACTCAGATGATTGCAGCAACATGTCTCTTTTTAGAGTTTATATTCTTACCTAAAAAGTTGAACAGTTTAAAAAAAAATTATACTCAATATACATATTCATAATCTTCCTCAAACTTTAGACAAAAAAGACATTTTAAAATACACCAGAAGGCAGGAAATGTGGTCTGTTTTAAAAAAATTCTGGGGGAGGAGCCTGAAATGCCTGAAAAATATCATAAAAGGTCCTTTTAAATTAAGTCAGTTTTGCTGCAGATAGTTGGAACAACATTTAAAAACTGGACGACCCTTAAAACCATGTTGGTGGCTGCTGTACACCAACATGTTTGCCCCCCACCCCTGTACAAAAAAAAATTATAATAATGCAATAATTTGGGAAGTTATATCATGAGCTCAGAGCCAAGCCATAAGGCGATTTAACATATTGGCTAAAATAATAGCAAAAAACTTTGACAGATTTTTAGTCACTACAGTGTGCATTTTGTCTATTTCTTTAGCTGACAGAGACCTCGTCACGGTACGCACGTAAGATTTCAGGTACGACGGCCCTGCAGGAGGCTCTTAAGGAGAAGCAGCAGCACATTGAGCAGCTGCTGGCAGAAAGAGACCTGGAGAGGGCTGAGGTCGCCAAGGCCAATAGCCACATCTGTGAAGTGGAGAAGGAACTGAGCGCTCTCAAAGCCTCACACATGCAGGTACTGTTTCAAATCTAAGCACCGTACCTTTAGGGACAGAGCCTTTGCTATAGCTGCCCTTTGGAACTCCCTTCCTCTTCATGTCCATTCATATAATAATAATAATGCATTAGTCTTATATAGCGGTTTTCTCAGTCACTTTACAATTTGGTGCAGTATTCATTCACTCCTCAGTCACACTCAGTGGTGGTGAGCTACTTCTGTAACCACAGCTGCCATTTTGCACCTACAGCCCCTCCGACCACCACCAAACACAGTCACACTTACACATTCATACAGGCAAGGTGGGTGAAGTGTCTTGCCCGACAGTATGCATTGCCGGGGCTTGAACCCCCAACCTTTTGGGTTAGTGGGCAAGCGTCTCTAATGACTGAGCCACTGCCACCGTAGAATCCCTGATCTGCTCATAGACTTTGTTTCTATATACATCTTTTTCTCCTCCTTGGGGCTGTTCCCCTCACGAGTTGTCTCAAAAAAAATCATCTGCTTCCATACCTCTGTCCTTTTAATCTTTTAAATTTTCAACTCCAAAGCATCTAACATGAGCTATTTACCTGGTAAACACAATTTGCCCTGATTCAATAATAATACTAATGCACAGCTAGACAGCGGACACACCTCTAAAACTCTAGTGGAAAATGCTGTTTTTAAGGGGGGATGACTGGAGGGCTGGACTAGTACTATGGAGTACCGAAGCCTGGTAGGTGAGTAGAAAGTGTGTTTTCAAGCAGCTCATTCTCTTCTAATGTACCACAGACCAGTATACCACAGTTCTTGGTCTTAAAGTGATGAACAAATATGTGAGAAATAGCTGGATATTCTTATTCATCCACCAACTACTGAACCACTACCACTACTGTTGTGTCCTCATTGCATGAAGCCAATTTCTTTTTTAGTTTGAACAAATTCTCCTTGAGGTGGATGGTTTTCAACTCCATGGTAACAAGACTGTCCATTTTCGGGGGCATGTTTTTTTCTGTTTTAGAGATAGTAATCCCTTATTGGACTAATCTGCTATAAGGAAAGTCACATCAATCTGATAAGTTTTGTTCTTAGCCTCACAACAAACAACATTTTTAAACATGCACAAGGGAAAGGAGAAAATTTGTTGTAAATATCTGAAATGTAATGAAAGACCAGGGGTCTCATCTATAAAACTGTGCGTAGAATTCTTACTAAAAGTCTCTGTACGCCAGAAACTCAAAAGCTGCATGCGTTAGTAAATATTCACACTTATAAAACCGGGCGCACACACAGCTGCACGCAATTTCCCTTTTATAGATCCCACCTGGAGTAGAAAGGTGCGCACGTAAACCACCTCACGTCACGCCCTCTCCACGCCTCAATGCAAAGTGACTTCTGAATGAGATTTACCTAAACATGAGCCGCTAATGAGAGGGTTTCACTCAGAAACGCGGAAGAGGGTGGGAGGCACGTAACCCTCCACACAGCACCACACACACACGTGCATCTGTATTAGAAAGAGTATGCCGCTTTTCTGATTAAAAAAAAACAAAACAAAATTATTGGCATGACATAATGAATGCCTCATTCCTCTTAATATAGAAAACTTTAAACATTAAAAAGAAGCTTAAAATGTAACAAATGTTTTATTTGAATTATTGCAGATATCACGTTTTGGGATTTCCTCGCGCTGTGCTCTAATTGAAACTTATAATAAATGAAGGACCATACAATGTGGGGGAAGCATCACGATCTTCTGTTCTCACATGGAATATCATGTTTCTGTGGACGCTGTACGTGCACGCGGAGGTCTGAGTGGAGGTGGTGTGTAAAGAGAGGGGACAGTGTCGTGGTGCAGGTGCATGTCCTGCGTAGACAAATATCAGATGTCCATTCAGTCTGGTTTTGACTGTGCTTCATTAAAACCACACAGCTCTGATATGAACCATCTGTAAGAGTTGTTTATGATTATGTCCGATCATTATTTCATAAATCCAATCTGGGTTCATCAGAGATCAGCCTCTGCTGTTAGTTCACACCGCAGATGTTGACAGAGCCAGCGCGCACCGCCCTGTGGACGTGCACGGGCGTGCACGGCTACAAACCGCTTAATTGTCAAGAATACTGAGTGAAGTTATGAAAAATCATATGGCCTTCCCCCACTTTTACTCACTGCTTGTTTAAATGATGATGTCTGAATCAAATCCTTAGTTTTTTTTCTGAGAGCTGTAAAGTGAAAGTAAACTGTATCAAACGTGCAGCAAACATGGATTTGTCAGACTTGCTTCACTTCAGCAGCTTGCTGTTAGGCTCGCCTGTGTGCTGTGTCTCCAAATGCACCAGTATGAACTGGCGTAGGGATACGCAAGGTTTCAGTTCTAGTTTTTTTTTTTTTATAAGTTCCACCTTTGGCGCAGAGAGCTGCGTACACCAATTTCAGCCTTGTTTTGAGCGTACGCAAGCTTTATAACTGAGACCCCTGGACATTATCTCAAGTGAAAAGTGTTAAAGCTGTATATTTACGTGTTTGCTTTTACTGACAGTATGTAGCAGAGAACGAGAGCACCCTTCAGCAAGTCCAAGCCATCTTGGCAACCACACAAAAGGACAAACTGGAATTGGCCAATCAGCTTGAAGAAGAGAAAAGGTAACTCTGAGGGTTAAACAATACCACCCTAAATGTTTTGCTTTCAAAATGAGCTTATTTCACACCATTATCAAAGTACTACAGTGTTTCCAGGCTTGGCATGGTGGTGGGGATAGTCAAAGATTAAATTTAATAAAATTTTACTTTTTTCTTTGCATTTTAATTTTATTACTGCAGTGATTACACTGCAGTGAGAAGGGAGGGGGGGTCATTGTCAGTGGGTTTTAACTATTTTTGTAAAAGAGGCTATAGTTTTTGCTTTCTAGTTTCTGATGAGCTTTCTGTATTCTTACACTGTCCACTGACAGGAAGGTGGAGGACCTCCAATTCCGAGTGGAAGAAGAGTCCATTACTAAAGGAGACCTGGAGGTATGTATTTTTAAATATTAGTTAAAATGTTATTTGCTTAAGCTCCCAGCTCCTAGCCCTCATCCAAAAAAACAGACCTGGCTGATGGAAATGTTTGGCATCAACATCTTTTCCTCACAACAAGAAGCTATTAAAAATAAGAGAAACATTTATGTAATTATCATATGAAAGTCATATAAAGTGAAAAACTATACTTACATTACATTTTAAAATGTTTAAACATTTTCCAGAATTTCCTTTGTCAACAAAGTTCCTAATCTAATTAGGTCTAATCTAAATGTAAACAAAGTAAAAATAGTTCCAACAATAGTCATTTCTAAACAGGATGGCTTAAATGCCACTTTCTCAACAAAACCCATCTAAAATATGATTCTCAACACATTTAACCGGGTCTCTTTAGGGTTCTATTCTCCACACTCATCACACTCTCAATGCTCCTGACAGTAAACCTTCTTCTCTACTGTTAACTTTACAAAACTTGAATTGTAGATTTGCTTGTGCCTACAGGACCGACAGTCTCGTAACGCAGGGTCCTTGAAGAGAACCAAGGTGAAAAAGGATTTGATCTTGTTGCTGACTGTTTCAGTTCTTGACTTCAGATGGTCTGCAGATGCTGTAAAGGGCATTAACCTTGCATTAACTCCTTTCCTCCTCTTGTACCTGTCAGCTTATTTCTATTTAAATTCTGCTTCAACAACTCTCTTTTACAAATCCACTGGTAGCGTTACCTTGTTGAGTAGATTAACATGCACTGTGCTCCAGGTTTTCTATTTTGTGTGGCTTTCAGTAATGCAAACTGGATAAAAGTGTCCAAAGGGTGGTATTTGAGTGAAGTCTTCTGTTTGCTGTGGTGCTTATTGATCAGAGCATGGCCTCTTGTGCTTCCTCCTGCCTATCAATACTTTGACATTGACACATTGTGTTTGAACTCATTGCCATTTTTGTAACGCACAGATATGAACCTAATTATGAAATCACTGCCACATCTTTAAAAATCAAAATAAGCACAAGGGCGGTTAAAGTGGACAAAGGAAGGAATTTCAAATGACAGCTACAGCAACACACAAACTCAGAGGTTTGCAGTGATCATGTGAGTTCTGAATGCTTTTATATGAAGATAAGAACTCCTGTTCCAAGACGACCACTTGGTGGCAGTGTTCAACAAAAGGGCTATGTTCTTACTACTTCCAAGCAGATTGTAAGATGAGAGGCTAGTGTCAGGACAAGGACAGCAGCGATAACACAAGATCAGTCTAACTTTATTATGGACAAACTCATCTAAACCAAATGAGGGTTTTAGCATTTGTTTGTTTTTTATTAGTATTTCAGTAAGCTACATTTAACACACTCAATAACCACTTAAAAACTTTTTTTGACTGCCCACTAGCACTTAGCTCTCCGTATCCTCTGTCCACTGTGTCCCACCATATTTAATGCACTCAATAACTGCCTTCACACAGAGCAGTTATAGGAATATGATAGATAGATAGATAGATAGATAGATAGATAGATAGATGGATGGATGGATGGATGGATGGATGGATAGATGGATAGATAGCTACATGATACAAGTAAAAACAAATGTAGACACTACATTAATAGACTAGATTATGAGAATCCCTTGCAGCATCAGTGCAACACAACACAGCGATAGATATCAATACATTTAGTATCAACCACAAATAGTTTCATAAAAAGTGTTCATTATAAAAGTGAGGAGAAACAAAAGAGGCATTCAGTTGAACACTGGGGCGTCACCTTTCACTCACTATAAGAGCTTTTGAGTTCATCAAAAACACTGTTGAGAGGATGGTCTGCGAGAGACAGAACAGTTCTCAGTTTGGTCCTCATCCTCTTGTCCATGATAATGTCCTCAGGATCCAGGCTCACCCCCATTACTGGCCACAGTACCCTGATAAAAGAAACCCAGCAGCCTCCTGCTCACATCAAAAGATCAAAGCTTTCTCAGAAAGAACAGTCTGGACTGAGCATTTTTAAAGGCAGCTTCACTGTATATTTTCCAGTTTAATTTATGGCCCAGATGCACTCCCAGATACTGCAATAGCCGGGCCTTTGATGACCACTGGAGAGACTGTTTCCTTTTTCTTTCTAAAATCAATAATTAGCTCTTGTGATTTGTTAACATTTAGCTGTAAGAAATTGGCATTACACCAGCTAACAAAAGAGTCAAGTTCTTTCCTGTAGACCAGGTTATCATCCTGGTAAATCAGGCCCAACAAGGCAGTGTTATCAGAAAATTAGCATGACAGTGCTTATAGTGAATTTTAGGTGAATAAAAAAGGAGATAAAACGGTGCCCTGTGGAGCTCCTGTTTTTGTTAAAATTATTTTTGAACAGAAGATCACAAACTGAGGACGGAAGGTTCTCTAAAACCCAGGCAACAGTGGTATTATGCAAATTAAAATTCATTCATTCATTCATTTTCTACCGCTTATTCCCGTTAGGGGTCGCGGGTGACTGGAGCCTATCCCAGTAACTTTGGGCCAGGGTGAGGTAGACCCTGGACAGGGGCCAGCTTGTCGCACTGGTGGTCAGCCCAGCTACAGTGCTGAACAGCAACCTAGGGTTGTTCTTGTTTTACTCCAATAAAGTTGAACAGTATCTGGTTGTGGCCTCAGAGATTTTAAAAGACTGTATTTTCAGGCATTCAGAGATTGCGCTGAACTGGATTCTAATTTACATGTTGCTTCTTTAAGGGAACGTGTTTCAGAATTAAACCATGGTGCTACTTGATTCGGCCTATGAACCTTTTGTTTTAAATGGAGCTACTTTATCAACTTTATCGTTTTTAGTGAGTGCATGGCACTGTCAACAAACTGATCACTTTTTCTGGGACTTGAGCAATGGGAGCTGTTCTCAACAAACTCACTCAACATTGTACTAAATATTGGCTTAATTATGTGTTTAAAGTCTGACACAGATCAATCAGAAAATGTTCTTCTAATCTGAGTTTTATTCATTGGAACAGTAAAGTCTTCGAGTATAAACTGAAAAGTAATGATTATCTGAGTAGTAGTAGTTATCTGAGAGTATGGGGTTATGAGGAAGGACATAGAGCTGACTAATCTCTATACCATAGGATAAAACAAGGTCCAGCGTGTGCTTTTGACTGAGTAGGTTCATTTACGTTTTGTGTGAAACCTATGTTGTCTAATAGGGCCGCAAATGCATTTCCTAGACCAGGGGTGTCAAACTCAATCGGAGCGGGGGCCAAAATTAGAAAACCAGTCTTGGTCATGGGCCAAATAAGAGTATTGGATAAATAATAAAATTGTATTTTTGTTCTCAGTTAGGATGCAATAGTTATTTTAACAGAGAATATTGCTTCTCCACAGAACTACAAATGTAGATTTTTGGATTTAAGGGGATTCATAGTTTAATGTTTGCTTTGAATCTGAACTTAGAACTGAAGAAATAACAAATAGGCCACAGACTTGGACTACAACACAAACTACTATGTATGTATTATTGTTTACTGCCACAGTTACCTGACTCCTCATATAACACAGGTGTTTTCACCAGGTCTACTCTGTTTTACTGTGACAGTACAAAAGCAGATAAACATTTAGGTGCATGCCATGATCCTTATGTCAATAAATATTAGCGCTGCTTTAAGCCTGCAGAGGAGCACCTATACACACAAATAAGGTGTACTTTACTTGTACTTTACTTTTATTGAGCAACCAAGTGTCCACCTCTCTGTCCTCTGCAGGACACAGTGTGGAGCTGATTTGTACCTCTGTCAGCGCGAGTTTAGCTCTGTTTGCTGCGTGTTACTTTGTACATTAACGAGTAGTGACGGAAAGAGTGAGGAAGTAGTGAGCCCCTGTTGTTGAACACTGCCACCAAGTTTTCATAGTTGGAATAGGATTTCTTTGTAACTCTGTCTTTTGTGTAACAAATAACCTGCACATGAGCAAATGATTGTCAAAAGTAGGTCAATGCAAATGTAATTGACTGAATGTTCATATTGGTTAAAATAAAAAGTGAAATTGAATGAATGGAACAAGATTTTTTTTTAATTAACCCAGAGCTGTCTCAAAATGAGGAATGAATGTCTCAAAATTATCCAAATGGAAGAGGTGGGCTCATGCCAGGTGAGACTCCGTAGACAATTCTGACTACAGTATTATAAACAATACAGATGTGGTAAATCCATTACTTTATTTATCTTGTGGCAGTGCACTGTACATCACACAAAGCTAGCTGTGTGTGATGTACAGTGTGCGTGCACTAACTGTGCACACTCTCAGATAAATGTTACTGGGATTTTTACAACCAAAAAATCTTTTCGATAAACTTAAAGAGTGTAATAAGAGTGCAACAATTTGTCAGTGTCTATTTTTCTTAACTGCTCCAATGTTCCACAGTCTTAGGTGGAGTTTCCTGATTGCTATTATACCACTGGTTGAGGCTGTTACTTTTGCAATTACTATTTTGACTATTGCAATAATGGTATGAGCTCTGATGGCCCTTTTTACATAGTAAAGAAATCATTTAGGGTAATATGCTTGACAAAGTATTGTATGCAAAAGACCAGATTAATGTGGCCTTTTATCTGAGGAGCTTTTGTCATTAGCGGTAAAATACTACAGTTTGTGGTACTGCCTTTACAAAAATGAAAAATAGATGATGGATATTGTGTCTCTCATCAGCAAACCACAGTTGAGGAGCAGAGTCGCATCAAGCAGCTGGAGAGGGAGCTAGGCCTCCGAAAAGCAGAGATCCAGCTGCTCCAGGCTCAGCTCAGAGGCCAGGGCAATACCACCAAACAAGGGGACAGTGGCCCGGAGGACACAGTGCTTCTAGAGGAGCATAGCAGAGCCAACAGTGAGATGAGAGACAAATATGAAGCCCAGTTATCCACCAGCAGGCAGGAGGCAGACAGCCTGCGCACACTGGTGGACAGACAGAACCAGGAGCTCAGTGATCTGAAGCAGAAGGTCCAGCAGGTCAACAAAGAGAACATGGACATGATGGACACCTGGAAGGTACCGCTTTGACACAAGGCAACCTATTTCAAGATAAGACATGCTAAATGTTGTGTCTTTCTCAAAACAAAGCTAGCAATTTAGGAACAGCTGTTACCATTTTAAGATAGAGTTGTTTCTTTTGATGTGGATAATGTGTGACGTGAGATAATGACAAAACTACTTTACTATGTACTACAGTAATAACTGGCAATGCCATCAGCCTCTCAGACGACTACACATCCGTATTTACTCTTCTTTATGATGATCATTGGCAATGCAGCTGTTAATAATAAACATCAGCATAGTTTACAAAAAAGTGCATTTACCATAACATAAGTCCTCAAGAATTAAAGCACTTTAGTAATTGCTGCTTTAGAAATAACATTACACATTTAAAATCACAGTCCATTTGCTATTTCTTTTCAGGTCAAGTTTGATGCACTTGTAAATGATCATCAGCACTCTTTAGAAGAGCTGAAAGCCTCCCTCAGAAGTGAACACAGTGCTCCTTTAGGACAGGAGCCTGATGTGCAGGAGCTGAGGGCAATGCTGGAGAGCCTGAAGATGGAGCACCAGCTGGAGGTGGAAAACCTCAAGGCCAAACACACAATTGAAGCTGCCATTCTGAGCAAGGAACGGGAAGACCTGTGCACTCGACTCCATGAGGCCCAAGAGCAGCTGGAGAACAGCCAGACAAGGAGAATGCAGGAGGACAGCAAAGAACATGTGGAAAGACAATACAGTGGGTGAACAAAATACAAACACATTACATAAAACTGATTTTAGAGCTCATTTTGAATTTTTAAAGGGGAACTATGCAACTTTTTTACCTTAATTACCAGCTAAGAGCTTCCTTCATCTCCCCCTGGCATATGTTGCTGAAAAATATGCCTTGCAAGAATGGGTGGACCAACCTGAGGTCTCCCAAAAAAAGCAACCCAGTTATCCATAAAAACAAGTCAGTGATAGCCTTATTTCTTAGATGTTGGTCATGGCAGAGCAGCCAAAAGGTAGAGGAAACATTTGTAAGGATACAAGGGCAAGAGAGGCATCCAGGAGGCATGCTAAACAGATGACTGGGCCACCTCAGCTGGCTCTTCTCAATGTGGAGAAGTCCTACACCGAGCTTCTCCCGATTGACCAAACTCCTCACCCTATCTCTAAGGGAGCACCCAGCCACCCTTCAAAGGAAACTTAATACGGCTGCTTGTATTCAAGAGCTTATCCTCATGACCACAGGTGAGAGTAGGAACGTAGATCGACAAGTAAACTGAGAACTTTGCTTTTGGACCTAGCTACTTCTTCACCACAACAGACCGGTACATTGACCTCATTACCTCTGCACTGATTTGCCTGTTGATTTCACATTCCATCCTTCCCTCACTTGTGAACAAGACTCTGACATACCTGAATTCCTCCACTTGAGGCAGGCGCTCTCCACTGACCTGGAAGACAAACTACCCTTTTGTGGTTGAGAACTATGGCCTCAGACTTGGCTAATTCTCATCCCAGCCACTTCACACTTGGCTGCAAACTGCCCCAGTGCACACTGAAGGTCCTAGTTTAATGGAGCGAGCAGGACAACATCATCTGTGTAAACCTACCATGATGATACTGCTTATAACAGCTCTAAAAATCTAAGGATACGGTTATCTAAATCTAGATTCAATGAAGAGGTTGGTTATAACAAAGTCCTGTTGTTGAAAAGACTGATAGGTTCCACCCCAAATAAGCACAGAACAAGTTGAAGTTTAAATTTAGGAAAAGGTGAGTATTATTTAAAGTTCAACGTCCACTACACAATCATTAAGTACCAACAATATCAGATGTCAAGTAAGTGTTTCAACAAGTTGTCCACAATGTTTAGGTACCTCTGAGATCTCAGAAAATAAAAAATAAAAAAACAGTCCAAAGTTCAAATAAAATAAATGGTGTTCAACCCCTGAGTGCACTCAAAAA
Source organism: Bostrychus sinensis (assembly GCA_020698575.1). Taxonomy (NCBI): domain Eukaryota; kingdom Metazoa; phylum Chordata; class Actinopteri; order Gobiiformes; family Eleotridae; genus Bostrychus; species Bostrychus sinensis. The sequence continues at coordinate 41,635,975 of CM036244.1, read as the reverse complement.
AAAAGAAAAAAGAAATGTTCTGCCGCCCCTTTAATACTCAGCGACCAAAAACGTCCAGGGAAGCCGTTACAGCGCTGTTAGTGGAGGAGGTGGACCCAGGAACCAGGCGCCCAGATGAACGACGAGGATGAGGTGAAGAAGCGAACTTCAGGAATCCAGATCCAGAAGAAGCCGCTATAGAAAACCAGTCTACACAAAATGTGCAGAGAATTACTATTATTCATAACCTATTTATCCTTTTTGCATTTAAGCAACTTCTCCATAGTCCATTTTTCTATATTCAACTTAAATTTAAATCCATAGGCTGAGATAACCATAACAAAAGTGCAGCATGATACCCTAACTAAAATTTGCCATACAAGCTCCAAAATAACTACATATCCCCTTTATAGACATACATTCCAGTATAACTGGCTTAAGTACCTTTATAATACAATAACCAATATTAAATGATGCTAGCAATTACAAAACACATTGAACTATATTTGTGTTAAACCTGTGTGGCCTGTATTAAGCCATAGAACAAAACCAGTAAACAAAACAAGATTACACTGTGAACAGCCACCACAGTGGTACATTTTTACAGGTTATCCCGACTGTTTTTTGAAAATAGCAATGTTTAAATATCATTTTATATCCATTTGCACTGTTTTTTCAGTGATTAAAGCATGCTAATGTAACACAAAATAGCGGTCACAACTCATCGAGACAACCGCATTTCACAATGATTCACACAATTTCAGCATAGTTCAACAGGTCCAGGAGGATATTATGTTGTCCTAAAGTTACTTCTCTAAAACACTTTGTGTTAAAAATCACTATTTTAACAGCTGCTGTAGCTTCTGCTTTCTTATCTCCAAGAGCTTTTCTCACAGAGTCAAATAGGTTTTTTTAAAAATAATTATTGTGTTTTCTGACCAACAAAATGTAAGATACTGATCTAGAGGTGTCCTAAATTAATTAAAAGAAAGCATAATATGGGCCCTTTTAAGTTATTTTCCCCACTTGTTTTATCTCTGAAAGGCTGGAAGCAGGCTCTGGACGAAGCCAATGAGAAGCTGCAGAAGGTTGAGCAGAGGCTAGCAGAGAAGGAGAAGCAACAGGTGGAGAGAGACAGAAGTGAGAGCGAGCTGAGAGAGAGACTGGAGCAGAAGAGCTCAGAGTATCAAGCTCTCCAGCAGGCCCACACCCAGAGCCTGGACAACATTCACAGGCTGGAGGAGGAGCTCAGAGAGCGGCTAGAGCAGCAGGTACTCCATCAGGACGGCGACCACAACATGGACACTATCCACAGACTGGAGGAGGAGCTGAGAGTGACCACAAACCAGCTCCAGGCCCTGCAGGCTCAGCACTACACTTCCCAGGATGCAAATGTGAGGGAAGCTTTCATCACACCACTCTAGTGTCAACTTCTGATACTTTTTTAAATTGTGTATTTGTGTCTGTACAGTCCCACCACATGTCACATACTGTTTATAGGTGATAGAAGACCATGCCATTTCAGATGAGAAGATGAAGCTGAAACAGAATATTGAAGGTATTAAAATGAATGTTTTGTTGTTGTTTTGAGTGCAGGCTTACTGATGTGTAATTGGTTATTCAGTCACTCACCTTAACTTCACTGCCTGAAATTTATGTTTGGGAATTTAGACCATGCATTTCAGTTTGCTGAGAATGAAATTTGTGTCAAAGCCTCAGACCCATGATGATTATTCATTATTAACTTTTAACTAGCGATTTTGCAGAACTTGCCACTATGATCTAAAAAGAGTCTTTTATTCTTTAAAACTGAAAAATCAATCCTATTATCCTATTATGATTTAATAATAATCACAATATTGTGGAGGAACACAAAAGAGACAAGGAGAGGGGACCTTCGAGTCTTTATTCTATGTAACTCCAACAAGAAGAACTGAACAATAAAGACATTTTTGCAGTACTAAAAACACTCCTCTCACCCCCTCAACATTCTTTCAGAACAAAACTGTACATTCAGTCTGTGAGATAAGCCTCTATAGTGTCTGCCAAAATATATGCAATGATTAAAAGCATTGTGTTTATGAGATTGAGATTTGCTGAAGGATTATAAAAGAAGCTGAATCGGGCTTAAGTAGCAAAGCTATAAGAAGCTGAAGCATGTTGAGTGTAACCAAGATGGAAACCTAACTATAATACTTTAGGCTAAAAGTAGCTGCATAAAGAAAAATGGAACACAGGAAAAATATACAAAATATGAGTAGAAAAAAAGTTTTATCTCATGCTGCTTTCAAGTGCATGTCGGACATTTTGATTGGTAGTTTTCACTGAGAGCGGAACTCGTTTACGTGACTTGCGTGCATTTACATTCTTCTGGGTCGGACGGTGGGAACCTGGAAATGTCACAGTGTAGTTCAGTTCTTACTAGTAGTTATCTTAATGATAAAGCTATATAGGAAGTCGGGTGAAGCTAGCATAAAACAGAAAACTAATGACATGTCGCCGACGTCAGAACTCGGGCAGTTCGTGTTGCTTATACACTAATTCTGGGTTTGTTTTCCACCCGGTTCATACAGTAAATGTAAATGGCTATTATAATATAAACTGATAACTAATCTGATAAGCTTGTTATTATTTAGTGCTGTCAATCGATTAAAATTTTTTATCAGATTAATCACACTCTTGGGCTGTGATTAATCACGATTAATCACGATTAATCACAATTAATCACAATGTATAACTTGGTAGATTTTCCATGACAGTATGCAGCATTAAATAAAAACAAGTCCAGAGAGGTTGAGGAGTGTGTTTTTACTTGGATAAAAAAAAAATACATCTCAGAAATAACTTCTGAATTTTGTGAGAGAGCCTTTAATAAGTCTGTGTAGTAACTGAGATAACAGTGTCTGCTGAACTGTGCTCTGCATTAAATCTACTGCAGACACATGAGCCCTTCCTCTGCTCCTGTCAGCACCACGGACAGGGGCGGGGCACGGTCACCTGTCCACAGTGGGCTGCCGCTCTGAGTCGAGAACTGACTCTTTATGGAGGGGACAAAAAAAAAAACACTACAAATGAATGGTTTGTAGGAGTTTGCGGCTTGTGGCTCCATAAGTTCAGGGATGGCCATGGATCACCCCCCGCTCTCAGCACGTATCCAGGACGCACAGAAAGCACAGCTCCCAGGAAGCGATATAAAAAGCACACGTAACATTTATTAGTAAAAAGTTTTACACGAGACTCATGAGGGGAGGGAGAGGAGAGGGCTGTAGTGCAGCGGCCAAAGCAGTGGACTCGTCCTGAAGTGGAACCACGGGCAAACGTGAGGCAGCTGCTCTCTCTTCTCTGGACGCGCCCTTTAATGTTGTGATATCCGCACATTTCCAAGACGCTTTGAGAAGCGCTGGTATACGTCAAAACAGATCGTGTGATTAATTTGTGTTAATACATTTTAATGCTTTAAATAATGTATTTTTGAATCGCATGCGTTAACGCGCTAACGTTGACAGCCCTATTATTATTATTATAAACTAACAATAAAAAGGAAGCATAATAGGACTAAAAATAAAATATGGCATTGGGCATTATTATTATTTTACTAAGTAAATGCTTAATTTTCATAGTACTGACCCTCTTGGTGGCACGGTGGCTTAGTGGTTAGTACTCTCGCCTCACAGCAAGAAGGTCTTGGGTTTGATTCCCAGATTGTGTGGAGTTTGCATGTTCTCCCCGTGTCTGGGTGGGTTTTCTCTGGGTACTCCGGTTTCCCCCCCTCAAAAACACATGCACAATAGGCTACAAACCTCCAGTTAGATACTCCAAACCAGGATCCTGGCTCAAGATCTGGAGAAGGATCCCCGGGCGCTGCACCACAGCTGCCCACTGCTCCTCCTCCTGACAGGTTGCCCCAGCGGAATTGAAAGATGGGTCAAATGCGGAGAATGAATTTCCCTATGAGGATCAATAAAGTATACCTTACCTTACGTTACCTCTTGTGCCATGAGTGGAAATGGGACAGAGCCGACACGCCCCTGACTCTGAAGCCACAGCCTCTTTGAACTATTGCCAGCCTAAGTTCAGTCTCTTTAGACTATCGTCTGTGCCGTCTAAGTAGGGATCAAACTGATGTGGACACGCCCCCTAATGTTCCTCCGTCTACTCCATTCCAGTGCCTGCACCAAGACCGTCTGTATATGACTCTATATGGTGTGTAAATAGGCTAAAAGCTATAGGATGCTTTAAAAACATACACTCTATGCCTTTAGTACCAAAAGTTATTAAAGTATTTTATTATATTTATATTTTTTATATCTATATTTTCCCTCTTTGAATATCTCAGTTCTTCTAATTGACTTTTATTGTTATCATTTATTTTTTTATTTATTAATATTTTTACTTTTAACCCTTTGAATGCCCTTCACAAAAAGTGTTATGTAGAAATAAAATATATAGTATAGTCAATGTTAAAAATGTAATTGAATTCAATGTATATTATGTATAAAAAAACAATTACATTTTTAACATTTCACACTGTGTGTGGGTCTCTAAAAGTGTACGCACATTATTTTGAGTCAAAGACTCAGAAGAGAAGTGTTAGAGAGAGGGGGTGAGAAACAAGTGATAACTGAATACAGTTTGTATCTCCCCGTCAACCCCTAGACCATTTTAATTTGAGACATTTATAACTTCATCTGACTGTGGTAATGTAAGAGGAACCCCCATTACTGAAAGAGCCCTCAGCCATATAATCAGTTCTAAGCTCTCCAAAAGCATATTGAAAGGATAAGGTCATGGTAAAATACAATTTTATTGTGCCACTACAGTTCAAACAAAAAATGAAGTTTGGGAGTCAATGGGACCACAATGGTTCTAAACACTATGAGCGTAACAGTAGTATAAGTATTATAGGCCTATATTGACAAATGAGACTGAAATTTTAAACTTCCCATAAAAATGGTAACTCTGACCAAATTTGGTACATTTTGCATTAACACACAAAATGATTTTACATTTTCAATGACAAAGTACCAAAAAGGCAGCACAGGTTGAAGAACCTGAAAGATGTTGAGGTTTAAAAGAATGTGATTAAGGTCAAAATAAGGCAAAGGAGAAAGCGTAGACGATGCTGTATGTAAGTATACAATGGAAACAGTATAAGAATGTTGGAAATATGAATGAAGGATTTCATCCTTTAAGGATGAAAATGGTCACTGCTGAAAGCAGGCAAAAAAACAGAGGAATGCACTGTGGTATAGCTCAGTTGGTAGAGCTCTGGCACATATACAGGGCAACTACAGTCTGCCTCTGCACCGTGGGTTTGAGTGTGGGCCCCGACAATTTGCCAAATGTCTCTCCATGCTGTCTCTGCCATGATTTCTTCTCATTACTCAGCTGTCCTATCAAATAAAGGCAAAAAGGCAGAAAAAATATTTTAAACAAAACAAACAGGAATAATAGGTAAACATTTTGTTAATGCTGAGTGTATTCAGCCACCACAAAATATTGACAGATTAGGCTCACACTATTATACTCTGACCCTCCCTAGTGAATGTTAACTGCATTTAGGCAGTATTAATTAATTAATTATTTTCTTTGTTGCAGAAACCACAGAGAAATTGATGAAAAGGGAGAAGGAGGTCTCAGCTCTCATTTCGCAGGTTGAAGGCCTCAAATCACAAATCACTGGTAACTTTCATGTCATGTACCATAATAGCTCTTTATTTTTTAATTGCCTCTTTTCCTGACAGGCAATGTGAAAATCACAATATATAAAGAGAGAGAGTATTAGTCAGCTGTGTTTTCAGGTCAAGCCTGAACACACCCCAGCATGAATGTTTAGGGCTGCTCCTACTGGGGTGGTGCAGCTTGGGGTCTGTGTGGGTACATTTTTAATGTGTAAACCTTTATGAAAGCACATACAGAACTGTGCTATTATAGGAACATTTAAGCTGCTTCCATAAAGGCTGAAATAATGACACTTCTTACCCAAGCACAAGTCAAAACAAATGTAAATGTAAATTAAAATTTCTGTTGTGATTATAGCAATTCATTATTTTTAACAGTATTCATCTGAAAAAATATATAGAAAAGCTCCACATTTGTTTCGGTTTGCCCTTTTGTTTCTCAAATTTCAAATTTACCAAAACACAATTTGTGTTTGAGCAGCACTCGAAGCAAAGGTCCGTTCAGGAGAGAAGAAAGCAGAGTTCCTGGTGAAGGAGAAGACGCGCATAGAGGCAGAGCTGGAATCAATGAGCAGGAAGTCCCATGATGCATCGGGACAGCTGGTCAGCATCAGCCAGGAGCTGCTGAAGAAAGAGAGGTACTCAACAGACGTAGCTCTGTACTGATTTCACTTAACTTAAAGGGGCACAGCACACATGCTTTTATTCACGCAAGCACTCGCTCTGCTGTTGTTGGAAAGGCACAGTCAATGCGAAAGAGTCCACGGCTTGATGTTGCTGCCTGGCCCCAGCCTGACCTAGTCTGAGGAAACAACTAGAAATTCTCAGCTGACCAAGGTTCAGACCAGGCTTGGGCAGAAAATCTAAACTCTTTGTTGAAATAGTCATACACTAAAGAGTGTAGCATAATGACCACATTCAAAAATAAAGTGCATTTTTGTCTTTCATCCTTCTGTCATGGTCCCTTATCATTACCGCTGTTATTCACTCCTCTCTCTCCACTTGAATTATTCCCACATTATGCAAAACTGCAGCAGTTATCCTTATTCTTCAAAAAAGAAGGAAAATAAAGGGGTTCAGAAGGAATTAATTTAACCTTTCAGGGCTCAAATTTGTGACCATTTTAGACACATAAATGAAGTCAGTGCGACCTTGAAATATACTGTAGACACATGCTACCTTAGATGATGCTGACGGATAAGACCATAAGTTTTCCATAAGCGTTTTTGTAGGTCCAGTATTCACTGAGATATTCACTGTTAAAGGATTAAAAAAACGAAGAAAAAGATTTGCGCATTAACGCCCTATCTGCAAAACGCATGATGAGATGTTCTATCAAAAGCCTTTACATGAGTGCCAAATGATTTGTGTGTAACTTTCCTGTTGCTTGCGAACATTTTCAATTTGTGTGTAACTTGTGTAATCGCACGCACACGTTTTCATTCCTGCATACAGATTATTAAGTCCATGTGCATAGATCATATTATACACACAAAACTTCTCTCTCACACAGACAAAACGTGTTTCTACACGTACAGATTGTTACTTACATTTGCAGTCGATGGCTTCGTACAAATGTTTTTGAAATTTTTTCAAGCTGCTTCAATCCACATGTAGATGGTGCATTCAGGGCCTGCATAAAGCTGGGACATCTCAGCTTTCTGCGAATACAAGGTTTATGTGGCAATCATCCAACACCACATTACGTTACAGGGCATTGATTTCACCAATAAAAAAAAACTACTACTATGTGGTAATTTGTAGTAAAAAAATTAGTAATTAGCAGTAGTTGTGACCATCTTTCTTACAATGAAAGATCTCACAATAACAAGATACTGTATGTTGTAATTACAGGATAAGATATTAGCTTGTTTCTAGCCATTTATCCATAGTTAGCTTTCTGTAGTTAGGAGGTAAGTGTAGCAGGTATTAGGTCAGACAAACCTACTGTATTTTACATAACTGTGGACATCAGTTTTTGTAAGAGACAAAAGTGAAACAGAGACATTATGACTTGTCCTGGCAGAGCAGCGCAAGAGGTGCATCCACGCCATCTCACAAGTTTCAAGTGGTGAAACATTTTGTTTTATTAAAAATACAGTTTATATTGGTCTCTATGACAACAGAGATGGATGCATAAGATGCACTGTGTCAGACATTGGCCCAGATGCACGTTCAAGAGGAGGGGAAGTGCGTAGTGTGTCCCAATTCTCTTCAACATTTGGAACTTCATCACGCATTTCACTGCGCACTTCCAGTAAGTGTGGATCAGAGTGGACTTTGCTCAAGTATATTACACATAATGCGTTTCATTGTGATGTTTTCAAACGATGCTGCATTTGTTTCTTAGCAACTTAGCAGTGAGCGCTAACTGGCAAAAATGAAAAGCAATGCATTAACAGCTCAACTGGTGGAAATTTTAAATGAATGTGCCTATGTTAAAACGTTAGACATGTCTGATCTTTCTGCGGCAAAATTCAATTTCAAAATAGCTTTATTAATTCCCAAGAGGAAATTCAGTTGTTAGTTTATGGTAGATAAAGATTTTTGAATCAACTAACTTGAAGAGACCTGACTGACTGTGCAGTCCTATGGCAGTCGGGAAGGAGTTCTTGTGACGTTCTGTCCCGCAGCTCACTGATCTCAGGCATCCACTGTCTGCTCTCTGTTGTTCAAAAGCTGAATTCAGGGGATGGTCCATGTTGTTCAGTATAACATCCATCCTGGTGAGTGTCCGTTGCTCCACTACCTCAACCAGTCTCTACTACTTCCTATAGTTGTACCAGCCCTTTCTATTAGTTTTTCAAGTCTCCTACAATCTCTTTCTCTGAGACAGCCCCCACAACAGACTGCAGCATAAAAAACAGAGTTAGCCATTACCACCTGATAAACCATCTGCAGCAGTTTATGGTTTATATTAATTAAAATGACCCACTTATCAACTGTTATTAACTTTCAGATAAATTCAGCAGCAGTTTAGCAAACACACCTCTAAAACACAGCACTGTTTATTCTATTAAATCTTTTTACCTGGTGACATTCATAGCATCAGTGTCCAAGAAGTGTGGACTGTGGACTGTCCCAATTCTCTTTTTTAACCCCCCTACACCCATGTGCACCCACGCACTTCATGTACTTTTATAAAATGCACACTTCAACAAAGTGTGTAGTGCGTATTGGGACAGGGCCCTCATCATATTTATAAAATAAAAAAATAGAGTTGTATATTTTATGTCTGTGGTGATTGTTCTAACACTTACACGTGAAGTTATTGGCCACATCTTTGACCTAATTTTTTAAGTTTGCACTTTGTGCACAGTCCCAACAAAGTCATCCTTCTCGATAGTCATAGAGACCAATAAGAAATTGTCTGGTCAGGCCATGGATGGGTTGGGCCCAGAGCAGAGGACAGCAATTTAATGAAAAATAAAGCCAGGACACGATACAAGCTAATATCTTATCCCACAATTACAGGACATCTTCTTGTTATTGTGAGATCTTTCGTTATGTGAAAATTGGTTACAATTACTGGTAATTACTCATTTATGTACTATAAATTACCACATAGTATTTTTTATAGATGAAATCAATGCCCTGTAATTTAACCTGGTGTTGGATGATTGTCAGATAAATCCTGTATTTGCAGAAAGCCAAGATGTCCCAGCTTTATGCAGGTCTTGAATGCAGGTCTTGAGATGCCTCCCAATCTTCTTGTGATGTGTGCGTACAAACTGCACGATTAATGCCTCCTTTATGATACTTTAGAATCTCGGAAATCCCAACTTAAAAAATCTGACTTACGAAAAATGTCAGTTCATGTCATCAGCTTGGAAAATACACGTGGATCACCACAATAACAGCATAACAATAGTTGCATTTCCATGTTGTTGTATACTAAACAAATAAATACACCATTATAACTGCTTGGTGAGGTACAGAGTTATATCACGGGATGTTTGTATTTCTATTTTGGTCATTCAGTGTTAAATGAATTGTCAAAGGCATTTTTCCAGAGCTTTAGCACTGATAACATCATTCATTATATAAAGAGGAGTATATTTTTGCACATAAGTGGTGAGATCTCTTGTTTAAAAAGACTCTTTCCCTGTTAGTAACCACACTGTCCTCCTGTCACAGAGGGAGTTCCCATGATTATGAACTCAACTTGGTAACAACACTTCCAGACTTGTTTCCAAGAAAAATCCCAACCAAGACAGTGTTCAAGGCTGTCTTTCAGAGTCGGAGTTATCGCAGTTGTTAGCAGCGCAAAGCTAACAGTAGGTGTGACTTAGACTTAGGCAGTTTTGATTGGTGTAGATCTGCGCGCAGTGCACGCTGTTAGATTTGTGTCTGACTTGCTCCCGACTTGCTCTGATGTCACGAGTGCGATGGTAACCCAAAGCTCGCGAGATCCAAATGAGACCTGCATCTAGGCCAGCCGCCACAGTTCATCAGTAGCAACTGCAGAAGCTGCTTGGCTAAGTGCATGATGGGAAAACGCCCACCTGTCAGCAGTGAACGGACAGGTGAGTGGATCTGAGTTTTGTGCTGATCAGAAATATAACACACCAACACTTCACTGCCCTCATCTCCTTCTCTTTTTCTGTTAAATAAAGACTAACGCCACAGTTTTGACCTGGATACACTTTTTGCTCTGCTGCCCAGGGTGAAGTACAGAATTTTTAAAGGGATTGTGAACAATATCTGCTGTTATAGGAGGCTTTTTAACTTGTGTAATGTGTAAACTTACACATACAAGCTAAGAATGTGCAGCTGAATGTGTGTGCTCCAAAAGAGAACCTCATTAACACACAGACTGTGGTCAAGCATGAGTTTTTACAAATCAGTTTAATGCATTTACAGGCATTTGCAAAAGTTTGGGCATCTCTCTGAGGCTGCATAGTAATTTACTCTGTCTTCACACAAAAAGATCACAGAGGTATGTCATTCGTTTTCTAGTGACATATGAGTTCTAGGGTGTTTTCCAAATAATTTATAGTGTAGCAGTATTTAGGTGTATGAAATTAAGTGAAACATGAAAAAATGTCTGCGCAAAAGTTTGGGCACCCTTATAAGTTTGCTGATTTGAATGCATGTAACATCTCAAAATGGATTACTTGCAACACAAAACTTAGTTAAGCCTTGAACTCCATAGACAGGTGCATTCAATAATGGGAAAAGGTATTTAAAGGGGCTATATTATGCAAAATCGACTTTTGAGCTTTCTACCATGTTATAATGTAGTTTCCTCATCAAAAACATACCTGCAGTGGTGTTTTGTTCCATTCATGCATGTTTGAGTAATCCTCTATTCTTTTACATTGAGTTTGTGAGAAAGCGGGTGTCAGTCCACACCACGTTATTCCAGAATGAATCTGGCTTGTCTAAATGAGCTTTTGCCTACCTCAAGCAACTGTTTGTGGTGTGGCATCACCCTCTCATACAGCTGTTCTTTGTGCAAAGTGCAATGAATTTTTGACCCAAATACAGAAACCTCAGCAGCAGGATGATCTTATAGGTCTTTGGAGGTGATCTGTGGGTTGTCTTTAACCATTCTCACCATTCCTTGTCTATGCCTTTCTGGTATTTTTCTTGGCCTGCCACATAAACATCAACTTTTATTATTTTTAGTGCTGTACAAACCAGACAGTGACAAGACAATGACAACAAATAATAAAGGAAGGCGAAGTATAGGTACACAATAAATCTAACAAAACAAAAACATGACAGAATACAATAAAAAACAAAAGAGAATTGCAGTATAATCATATTAGAGTTGAGTTTCTGTGTGTACTGTGTGGGTGCATTTAAGGAACAAAAAAGGATTGTAACAGCAGCAACAACACCTGATAGTACTAGTAACAACATCTCAATTCTGCTTTTTCTTGTGTGGCAACTCGTCAGTGGAACATGTTGCCAACTGAGTTGATCGCATCAACAAACTATAGCACATTTTCACGCATGACAAAAAAATGGCTTCTCACAAACCAAACCTGCTCACATAATATGGACTAATCTTAAATCTTATATTTTTTAATAGATGAATCTTATACTGTGAGAATGGTTGTGTATGTGTATATATGTACTGTGTCTTTTTATGTTTTTACCATCGACCTGCCCAGGGACTACTGGAAATTAGCACTTGAGCTATAACCTGATACAGTGCATCTCTCCTGTAAAGGTTAATGTTTATTGTACACTGTCCCTGCATTTAAATAAATAAAACAAAATAAAATAAAAATAAAAGTAATGATAATAATCACCATAATAACAGTACTGTGGGATTAGTATTGCTCCACCACTGCCATGACAACACCACAATTAATAATAAATTCCACATTAATATGTTATAGCTGCCCTCTCTGGAGTGGGGAGTCGATAGAAGAAGGGAAAGGAGAGTAGAGAGCAAGTGGTACTCAAGAAAGCACACATTACAATTGAGACCAATATGTTAATCACCAAATTATGGTAATAATGATGGCAGCAACTGGAGCAACACCAATAACACCCACCCCATTATTAATGAGTAATAATTTACTAGGTTATTTATAATAATGAAAATAATGATATTATTATTATTATTATTATTATTATTATTATTATTATTATTATTATTATTATTATTATTATTAATAATAATAATAATAATAATAATAATAATAATAATAATAATAATAATAATAATAATAATAACAACAATAATAATAATAACAATAATAATAACAACAATAATAATAATAACAATAATAATAACAACAATAATAATAATAACAATAATAATAACAACAATAATAATAATAACAATAACAACAACAATAATAATAATAATAATAACAATAATAATAATGGAACATTAGAGGAACTAGCTCCCCAGTTTTATATAGTTTATGGTTTTCTTGGCGATAGTTAGTGCTACTAAGAGTAATTTATTGTTTGATGGGTTCAGTGTTATGGATGATGTATCTCCCAGTAGGCAGAGTGAGGGACATAGTGGAATGTGGCAGCCGAGAAGGGCAGAGAGAGTTTGTCACCTGTATCCAGAAGAGGTGAACAAGTGACCAGAACTATAAGGAGTGAATATAGCTGTCAGTGGTGTTTTGCATGCAGTTGGTACATGTGTTAACCCTGGGACACACCAACCCAACGTTCGACCACTGTCAGCAGAGGCAGGGCGACTGCTCGTCTCCTCACGTCTCCCCTTGTCGCCTCTGAAAGTAGCTGCAGACACTGGAGCAATTCAGACCCACGACCGAGAAGTGCGCAAAACATAATAAATATTTACAACAGCAGGTGGCGCTAGTCACTAATCTCCACGGCTATTTAAACTCTAGTAAATAAAACTCTGCAACATACATGTTTAACTCAAGTATTTATCAGTCAATAATTATATGCACTAGATTAAACTCATCTGATCACAGTAATGAATAAAAAGGACTGGATTATTGCAACTGTTTGCCTCAGAGGAGGATTATAGTTTTATCTGCACGAATGAAGAAACCTAATGAAATAGCTGTAAATCAGAAGTTCCTTATATTTTGATGTTAAACTCGAGCTGTTTGACAAATTGTGAACGGGACACACAGCCAATCAGAGCGCTTGTTGAGCACGAAGGTCCGATGCCAATTCAACATGTGTAATCCAGCCAGAACTACGTCCAACTGTCTCCTACTACGTCCGATGGTGCGGAACACACCAAACAGACCCACATCAACCAATGACATCAAACCATCTGACCACGCCCCATGGCCGATGATTGCCCTGGTGTGTCCCGGTACTGAGTACTCCTGATGCCAAACTTCTGGACTAGATGTGGAAATGAGACAAGTGTGTTCTTTTCAACGACGTGCGCTAGGTGTGCGATGCCTCTCTCTACCCATGTGTGGAAGTGTATGGGTTTCTTGTTTGTTAAAAAGTCTGGGTTGTTCCAGATGGGTGTGAATTGAGAAGGTGCCAGGGTGATAGTTAGTAATTGTTAGTTAGTAATTGTGTGAAATTTCCACCAGGCTGTCTGAGCTGGAATGTTCATCCAGCGATGGACACTATCAGTGATTGTTTGAAGTAGCGGGGAGTAGTTGAGATTGAACAGATCTGGCAGCCTGTAGGAAATATTGATGCCTGTATGTGATATGAGTTGTACATAAGGGGATAGGTTGTGTATGGGCTGCCACATTCCAACAATTTTTCTGTAATGTGAAGATTGTGGATTTGTGGAAGTTGATGGAGAAATCCGAGATATCTGAATATGTTTTTATAGGTTGAATTGCTTCTGTAAGAGACGTGTATGGTTGTTGTTAGGGATGGGCAATATTTTATTGTTTGCTATATAAGGGTAAAAAAAATTCCCCACGATGGGAAGTTGTCTTTGCCCGGTAAGAAGGATAAGTTGATGACACATTTTTGCATTGATACTGCGTGACACACCTGTATGTCCCATTAGTAAATGTTTGTCAAATAACTTTAGCGATAGTTGGTCTGCCCAGTGACGCCTCAAAAGTTTATCTCTGCTCTCCTTGGCCTTCGTGTTTCACAGCAGGGCACTTCTCCACCGCTCCGGTCCTCTCAGTGTGCGGCGCGCTCTGTCTCACACACACACACATACTGGACAAGGAGAGCGCAGAGGGGGCTGCGCGTTCACGAGAGAGTAGTGAGGAGGAGAGAGGAGAGGTTATGAATAGGGTTGAGCTCTTTATTCAGACCTGTTTGCCCCGATATGTCGTTCAGAATCAGAAAGTAGCTTGTTTTTAGCAGCGAGCTAAAGGAAAGCTAATTAGCAACTGTCTGTGGGAGATTTACAAGTTCCTCCGTCTGAGCGTCTCCCTCCAGACAGACCAACCGTGTTTCTTCTCACCAATATTACTGTATTTTATTTAATCTCTTAGATGCACTGCCACTATACTTTATCTGTTTTTGGGGGATGGTAATAATTATAACTTATAAATAAAAGCAATAAATCTTTTCGCTAAATTCAACAAATGGATGCCATCTTCTCAGTTGCTTTTGTAGATTTATACTTCAGTTCAATAAAGTGTTACTTTAGGAAACATAAAGAGTTTTATTGTTCTTTGAATTTGAATCTGCACATGTAATTACAGCTAAAACAAACTTTAATGAAAGTGGCATTTTCTCATGTGTGACTGTAATATCTCAAATTCAAAATATGTCAGAGATGTTTATATTGTTCCTACAGCTGTTCAGAAAGGGACCAGTTCAGTTACACCTTATTTACATTGACTCTATTATTAAATATGTTTTATATTGTTGATATTTAGTCCGACAATGACAATGTTTCCATATAATTTATTTTTCTACTTAAAAATGTTTTTTTATTATTAATTTCTGGCTGTTGTAATCTAAAGAGAAAATGTCCTAAGGGCTGCCAGGAGCCTATTTTAAAATTTGGAGAGACTGGGTCAGTCAGGTTCACAGTGGAGGAAAAACTGAACAATTAAATCAAAGACTGAAATAACCATTTGTATGAATATGTGAATCTATTATTTCTGACACAGACAGACATTTTGAGAGTGTGATATGCGTAACTATGGCTAAATTTCCTGAAGAAAATTGTATTTTGTATTTACATTGATTTCAGATTAGGAAATAAGAGTTAATTAAATATCTATCCATCGTGATAAATACCAAAATATATCATGATATACTTTTAAGCTCATATCGCCCATCCCTAGTTGTTGTAAATAAAGCAGGATGTCATCTGCATATAAGCTGATTTTATGATGGGCAGTGGATGTTTGTATTCCTGTGATCTGAGGGTTTTGGTGGATTGCTGCAGTGATGGGTTCTATGAAGAGGGTAAAAAGAGATGGAGAGAGCAGGAATCCTTGCCTAGTCCCCCTGTGCATTTTGAATGGTTGTGATGTTAGTCCATTGGTTAGAACTGTAGCTGTTAAGTGAGGTGTGCAAAATGTGAATTCAGTTAATAAATGATTCCCCAAAGTCAAATTTTTCAAGAGTGAATGACCAGTTTACTCTGTCAAAAGCTTTTTCTGCCTCTAGTGAATTTAGTGAATCTATTATTGTTGTTTTTTGTTGCATGTTTGAATAATCTACTAAGATAAAGAGGTCCTGCAGGTGTTGTTTGAGGAGTGTGTACCTTTTGATAAAGTCTGGTCTGGATGCATTATGAATGGTATGACTTTATCAATTCGATGAGAGAGTGCTTTCGTTATGATTTTAAGGTCAACATAGATGAAGGAAATGGGGCGGTAACTGGAGGGCAATGTTGGATCTTTATTGGGTTTTAAAATTTGTGAAATTATAGCATTATTCATATGGATGGGCAATCTTGACATTTCTTTTATTTCAGCTGCAAGTCTATGGAAGAGTGGTGCGAGAATGGTCCAGAAATGTTTGTAGAACTCAGCATCACTGATGGAGATGACTTTAGGGAATCATTTATTTCAAGGAAGAATGACCACTCCTTTTAAATAAGATTGTTAAACTCTGGGTTTTTAAGAAAGGAAGTATTGAGTCACCATCTAGTGGTTGTTTTTTGTGGGTTCATTGTATTCCAAGTGAATGATACTGGGGCATGGTCACTGATGATAATGGGATGGAGATGTGGAGTTTGAAATATTTGATCTGATGGAGTTGCTGATGAGGAAGTAGTTGATGCGTGAGTAGCATTTATGGACCGGGGAGTCAAATTTATATTGTGTGTTGATGTTGGGTTTTGTAGCCGCCAACTATCGCCAAGGCCTAGCTCATTCATAAATTGTTTTATTGTTTAGGTGGATTTGTTTGGTTGGTGGCTGAAGTTCTGCGATCTACTGATGGATTAATTATTGTTTTAAAGACTCCTCCAATTATAATTGAGGAATTTGAATGTGTTGAGAGTGACAAAAAGAAATTATGAAAGAATCCTGGGTTGTCGGTATTTGGGCCATATATGTTTCCAATTGTGACTGGAACTTGAAATGTTGATGATTATAAAGTGTCCTTGTGGGTCTGTTATGGTGCTATTGTGGGTGAATGGGAGTTTTCTGTTTATTAGAATAGAAACCCCCCCTTCGTTTTGTGTAGTAGTTAGTAGAAAATATGTTACTGAATTGTGGTGTGAGTAATTTGGCATTATCTGTTTTAGGAAGGTGTGTTTCTTGTAGTAACATATGTTGCAGATAAGTGAGATGATTAAAAATCTTTTTTTTTTTTTTTTGCTTGGGAACCAATTCCTCTAATGTTCCACATCAAGAACCTAAAAGACGACAATTTGTATTGAAAGTACAGTGGCTGTATACTTGTTATATATTGAGTGTGTGTTTGTGGGGGTGACAAACAGGGTTAGGTGCATGCAGATACAGGTATAAATACAAATACATGGGTAACAGTCTTTGAGTGCAGTGGGAGGGGGTTGTGACTAAAGATGGGTAGTGTCTTGGGAGGGAGGGTAGCATAGTCCAAAATTATTCAGAATGGGCAATGTATGTAGATCTAGAAAAGCCAGGGGGTTGTGGATGAGTTTCTGTACAGCTGCCCTTCAATGTATAGTTTGTCTATTATCAGGTGTGCACGATTGTTATTTTTCCTGCTGTCCTTTAATATGGGATAGAGAATCTTTCTACGTTCTTGTACCTCTTTTAGGAAATGGTCATTTAGTCCATATATAGATCCTTTTAGTTGTTTTTCTCTGCTTTTTACAAGTTCTTTGTGTTTGAAATGTTAAAATTTGGCAATTATGGGTCTGGGTTAATTATAGTTTTGAAGCGGCATACTCTGTGGAATGTAATGTTGTTGACAGTGTCCGATGAGAGTTTGAGTTGTGTTTTCATAAAGTCCTTAATTATATCCTCAGGGTTTTTTTTTGTTTATTCTCCTGTATTCCTGAAAAGATGAGACACTCCGCATACTCCGGGTTTGTAAGTCTAGCACCATTTCCTTAATGATTTATTTTGTTGTTTGATCAAGTCTGTTTTGTTTGATAGTGATTTGATGGTTGTTAGAAGTGCGGTGTTTGACTGTTTGAGAGTTTGTATATGGCTTTGAGTGAACTCAATGCTGTTACGTAGTTCTTTAAGTTTGTTATTGATACTAGCGAGTAGACTAACTTCTATTTCTGCAGTTTGTAGGTCATCGGTGTCTGTAGATGAGTCGGTTTTCTTACGTTTAGATGAGTGGTTTATGAAGATGACTGGATTGGTTTACTTGTTGAGGTGTTGATTTTTGGCATTTTAGGGTTAATTTTCCCTTGATTTCTTCAAAAGTTGCCTGTAGCCTATACTTCCTTGTTGCTGTATTCTGCCTCCAACGTGACGTCACACTTACTCTCGCGTTATCATCTCACTCTCCCCTAACTAACTAATCTAACAAGTTCTGTGTTGCAAGTAATTCATTTTGAGAAGTTACATGCATTCAAATCAGCAAACTTATAAGGGTGCCCAAACTTTTTGCATGGATAATTATGTAGCATATAAGTTATATGTTTATAGTTAAATGGGCTAGTGATCAGAAGATGATGGTTCGGCTTTAGGTGCGAGTAGACAGAGACTGAAGGTTTATGGTTGGTTGGTACCGTGTATTTACAATTTCAGACATACAATGACATACAAAAATACAATTCTGTTAATGGTCTTTCAATTAACAAAATAACTCAGTTGCCCTTGTTACAGTACACAATAGTCAATCATTTAGACCACAGGCAGATTGACTACTAAACACTGCCCACCCAAAGTTCATTTGGCCCACGACTGAGTCATGAATAAGTTTAGTCCAGAACACCCTGTGGCATAGATGTATATTAAAATCTGGATGGGGCACCGCCCCCTCTTCACTGATGCTGAATTTCCTAGCGGCCGCTCCGCAGAACTGCAGCGAAAAATCCAATGGGCCCAGAAAGCATTTTTCCCATAGAGCGCAATGTAAAAAGAAACGCCTGGTGCTCAGCTGACAGGGCAGGGTTGGTGCTGGGAAAATGGTCGGATTTTGTAGTGTTTATTATCTATTTTCACACCATGGACTTTTTCCCTCTTCGAAATCTTTAATTTGGCTAAAAAATAACTTTTTATGGTTTGTGACATCACCGCTCTAGCCTGCCATCACGCCCATTGGTCAGAGCCGGTCACGTGGTACGCGGAGCTACGCCACGCTTACTCGAGGGCCGCAGTGCGCCTGCTCTATGGGCCAATGAGCACGGCCATTGAAAACAACGGCGGTCGTGATGTCATTCCTTATCCAGCTCTATAATACATCCATGCATCATACATCCATAGCATCATGCGCCAATGAGCATGGCTATTGAAAACAGCGGCAGTCGTGACATTATTCATTATCCAGCTCTATAATAATTTCATGCCCTGTGCATGTTAGCATATGCTAGTTCCGGTTGTAAAACTCAAGTAGGTAAAGTTGTTTCTGGTCCGCATTAAAACGCTGTCAAAATGGACAGAACCAGCAGCAATCTGCATTTTTCTGCCAAACATCTCAGAGCAAACATGAACAAGGCTTCACACTTTACATTTCCCAGTATGTGTATAATTTTGAAGCTAAGTCACAAAAACATAGTCTACAACCAACTAATGCTAATGCTAACTAATGTTAACTTATTGGGCTTGCTGATTAAACCAGAATTTAATTTTATGACAGTTACTGTATTTATAATGTCCTATTAATTTAACTTTATCTCTGAATGAGCGCACGAACGATCAGCTGGTGTGCACAGGGAGACTGACGTGTTGGAAATCTCAGGCTAACTTTTAACAATAACCAGCATCTGTGAGAGAGACGCAGCAAACCCGGGTTGGACTGTCGCCCTCATTCGGAGCTAAAATGAATTTGCTTTGGTCAGATGTAGCAGCTCCGCTAATCGTCACTGTCTACTGCTACACACATTTTACTCACCAGATGCTTTTCTCAGATGAAGCCAAATCCCTTTTCTGTGGAAACAGGAGACGCACCGTTTTGACAAACTGTTACACCAAAAGCCTGAACTGTTCTCCAGTCAGTCCACTGTTTACAGCATGAGCTGTTGTACAAACGTATTCCACCAAAATATAAACATCCTTCATCCTCACAGTTTTCCTCTTTTCTTGTTAACCCAGTCTGAAGTTGTTCTTTTCTCAAAAGTCATCCACAGTAAAAGACGTGCGCTAATAAGCCACGGTCACTGTGATGTTTACCACACCTCAGGCTTTATTTACCCTCAGTTTGAACCTTCAGGACATACCAGCTTATTAAGAAAAGCGTGTAGTCGGAAATATCTAGGCAAAATTAATGTTTAAAAATATAGTTTTATTATTAATTTTATTTATGAATTTTCGCATGTGCTTAATTTCTCTCTATTGGGAGTAAAGCACTTTTTACCCCATTGTATGGTCCTGGGTTAAGTTTAGTGAAAAAAGTTGATTCTACGCGTGTTATCAGAGTCAATGATAACACGACCAACCAACCTGCGGGTTAGTGGGCAAGCGTCTCTACCGACTGAGCTACTGCCGCTGTGAAAAAAACACAATTCAACACGTCCACCTGATAAGGACATCACAATATGCAAAATGTATGCAAATAATTAGATGCTTATAATTACTAATTAATTAATGAACTTTGGTTCATAACTGACATTTTCCTCATTTACAGTAAGACACTATCTCTAATTATTTTCAAGCCACAGCCATTTGAATTTTGGATGTCAAAAAACTGTATTTTAGAGAATAAAATCTGGTGCCTAAAGGGTTAAGACCTTGCCTGGTTTAGATCATATCCCTCTCATGATTTTGATGTAAACCAGGAGTGAAATAGAACAAGTACAGGTTTTGTATTAACAGGTATTTAATATGTTTGTATTTGTAGAAGCCTGAACGAGCTACGTGTGCTGCTACTGGAGTCACACCGTCCGTCCAGAGAGGAGCGGGATGTGTGTAAAGCTGAGTGGAAAGTCAAAGAGCAGAAACTTCAGGACGACATCAAAACTCTGCGTGAAAAACTGCTCCTACTGGTGAGAAACTAGGAACTGTATGAGGTTAGGAGTAGAAACATGGTCACAGCAAGAGTAGTTTAATGTACAAATCTTGCATTCAGTAGGAGTAAATGCATTCAGCAAATGGTCCACGAAACAAAGAAATTCCTGTCCTTTATATCTAGTGCCTCCTTACCTCTCAACAGGCTAAAGATAACAAAGTCGCTATTCCAGGAAGAGGTCTCAGTCGACCTCTTGGCCTTTCTAATGGAAAGCACGTGTGGTGCAGACATTCTTACACATGGAAAAAGGAAAACATTATTCTGAACTAAAAGAGGTGGAATATCAATAACTGCTTAAATGTTTAATGTGATGATTTGTGAAATTATTAATGACTACACTGTATGTTCTTATGGTCTTCAAATCCTATGAGGACCTTAAGAACATACTGTACTGTTAGCTGGCAGACGTCAGTGACAGTCTTTGAACCTTGCAGCAGTGATTGATGTCATGTCCTAGAGGAGAGGAGGGTACTGAAGCAGCTGAGAACAAAACAATAGAAGCTCATTGTGACATACTTCCCTGAAAGTCAGAGATGGTGATGAACTTTCCTGTGTGTGTGTTAGGGTAAGGAGCGCTTCTCACCAGACCACAGGCGCTATTCCATGTTGGACCCCTCTGCTCTGGACACTGAGGTGAACCAGCTGCGACAGCGTCTGCTCTGCACAGAGGATGCCCTGAGGAATGCACTGGATCACAACCAGAGGGTGGACCAGTTGGTGCAAGCCATGCGCAAGAATCCAGAGAAGAGTCCAGTAAGAACATATTTCAAACTCATTTAAAACAACACTACCCAGTTTCTCCTCCATCCTGGTTATAAATCAGCATCCGCCACCCAACATGTTGCCAAGTTTTATTCATAATAATAATGGATTGGATTTATATACTGCGCTTTACAAGCTTCTCAGACTCCTCAAAGCGCTTTACAATTTGGTCCATTATTCATTCACTTCTCAGTCACGCTTGGTGGTGGTGAGTTACATTCTGTAGCCACAGCTGCCCTGGGGCAAACTGACGGAAGCGTGGGTGAAGTGTCTTGCCCAGGACACGACAGTATGCAATGCCTGTGGTGGGGTTTGAACTGCCAACCTTAGTTGTTTGTTAGTGGGTGAGCGTCTCTGCCAACTGATGTATATATAAATTAGGGCTGGGAAAATTATTGCATTAACACAGTGCGTTAATTTATTGATTTAATTGTGTTAATTTCAATTGATGCATCGATTAATTTGATCACAACAAAAATATTATGACGACACTGACAGAGGCAGCAACACGCCACGGGTCTTCCAGCGGGGCAGAAATGCACCACGCGAGCGTAGAAAACGACACATTTCCGTTTCCATCCATCAGGCGCATTCGAGAAGAGCCAGTTTGGATCAGTGTCGGTCTGTGCACAGTGCTCAGGTTAGATTTGTGTCCGACTTGTTCCCGACTTGCTCTGATGCCACAAGTGCGACGGTCACCGAAAGCTTGTGAGATCCAAACGAGACCAGCGCCTGAGCCGCAGCAGTTCATCAGGAGCAACTGCAGAGGCTGCACGGCTCAGTGCATGATGGGAAAACGCACACCTGTCAGTGGTGAATGGACAGGTGACTGGATCTGAGTTTAGTGCTGATCAGAAACGTAACACACGACAACGCGGCGTGGTAAGGGGCAAGGAAACTGTTCTCACTAAAGCAGCGGTTTGTATTTGAAACAGGTGATTTCAGAGAAGCACTGCAATATAAAGTCAATAAAATAAGTTATTAAAGTATTATTATACGTATTAAAAAATATATGATTTAACTACTACTGTGCACTTGGAGAAAAATGTCACATCGATTTCACTGTGGATACAATATGAAACTCACCAGTGGCTGGTCTTTTCTGTGCGTAAAAGCCTCTCTACACCTTTATTTTAGCAACAGCTAAAAAGGTCTCCTGCAGCGCCTTCCCTCTCACATTTCCCCTCTGGCCAGATTCGCAAATGTAGCGTGATTCCAACAGAAAAATTCTGTTGAGCAAAGTCCTGCTGCACTGTTCTAACCTGTGCTCAAAGGCGACAGTTCTTAAGATGCAGTAATTCATCATGCGGTCTGTGGATGAGAGACCGAGGCAAACGCATCCAGTTTGTGAAAAACGGCACAATTCGCTTGCTTGGATGTAAAGCACGGCTTATTTCGTGATGCCTCACTGTAAATGCTTTTTATGCCTATTATTATTATTATTATTATAATAATGTTGTTGTTATTAATGATCATTATTGTATATTGCTGTTGTCCTTTGATTAGTGCCTTATTCTCTCTTTTTTTATAGGCTACTGCTAAGAGATTATTTTCTATGTATTTTCCTATTTTTTTTTTTTTTGTTTCATTGGCTTTATTTAACTTAATTTGATTTTTTATTATTGTTTTTCCACTGTAAAACCAAAATAAATAGCTACAGCAGAGAGAAGCCCTGTTTACCCACCTGTCTCACTCTCTTCTCACCTGTCTCCCTCTCTTCTCACCTGTCTCCCTCTCCTCTCACCTGTCTCACTCTCTTCTCACCTGTCTCCCTCTCTTCTCACCTGTCTCCCTCTCTTCTCACCTGTCTCACTCTCTTCTCACCTGTCTCACTCTCCGCTCACCTGTCTCACTCTCCGCTCACCTGTCTCACTCTCTTCTCACCTGTCTCCCTCTCTTCTCACCTGTCTCACTCTCTTCTCACCTGTCTCCCTCTCTTCTCACCTGTCTCACTCTCCGCTCACCTGTCTCACTCTCTTCTCACCTGTCTCCCTCTCTTCTCACCTGTCTCCCTCTCTTCTCACCTGTCTCACTCTCCGCTCACCTGTCTCACTCTCTTCTCACCTGTCTCACTCTCTTCTCACCTGTCTCACTCTCCGCTCACCTGTCTCACTCTCTTCTCACCTGTCTCACTCTCTTCTCACCTGTCTCACTCTCCTCTCACCTGTCTCACTCTCTTCTCACCTGTCTCACTCTCCTCTCACCTGTCTCACTCTCCTCTCACCTGTCTCACTCTCCTCTCACCTGTCTCCCTCTCTTCTCACCTGTCTCACTCTCTTCTCACCTGTCTCCCTCTCTTCTCACCTGTCTCACTCTCCGCTCACCTGTCTCACTCTCTTCTCACCTGTCTCCCTCTCTTCTCACCTGTCTCCCTCTCTTCTCACCTGTCTCACTCTCCGCTCACCTGTCTCACTCTCTTCTCACCTGTCTCACTCTCTTCTCACCTGTCTCACTCTCCGCTCACCTGTCTCACTCTCTTCTCACCTGTCTCACTCTCTTCTCACCTGTCTCACTCTCCTCTCACCTGTCTCACTCTCCACTCACCTGTCTCACTCTCCTCTCACCTGTCTCACTCTCTTCTCACCTGTCTCACTCTCTTCTCACCTGTCTCACTCTCCTCTCACCTGTCTCACTCTCCACTCACCTGTCTCACTCTCCTCTCACCTGTCTCACTCTCTTCTCACCTGTCTCACTCTCTTCTCACCTGTCTCACTCTCCTCTCACCTGTCTCACTCTCCTCTCACCTGTCTCACTCTCCTCTCACCTGTCTCACTCTCTTCTCACCTGTCTCACTCTCTTCTCACCTGTCTCACTCTCCTCTCACCTGTCTCACTCTCCTCTCACCTGTCTCACTCTCCGCTCACCTGTCTCCCTCTCTTCTCACCTGTCTCCCTCTCTTCTCACCTGTCTCACTCTCCTCTCACCTGTCTCACTCTCCTCTCACCTGTCTCACTCTCCTCTCACCTGTCTCACTCTCTTCTCACCTGTCTCACTCTCCTCTCACCTGTCTCACTCTCCACTCACCTGTCTCACTCTCCACTCACCTGTCTCACTCTCCTCTCACCTGTCTCACTCTCTTCTCACCTGTCTCACTCTCCTCTCACCTGTCTCACTCTCTTCTCACCTGTCTCACTCTCCTCTCACCTGTCTCACTCTCCTCTCACCTGTCTCACTCTCTTCTCACCTGTCTCACTCTCTTCTCACCTGTCTCACTCTCCTCTCACCTGTCTCACTCTCCTCTCACCTGTCTCACTCTCCTCTCACCTGTCTCACTCTCTTCTCACCTGTCTCACTCTCTTCTCACCTGTCTCACTCTCCTCTCACCTGTCTCACTCTCCTCTCACCTGTCTCACTCTCCGCTCACCTGTCTCCCTCTCTTCTCACCTGTCTCCCTCTCTTCTCACCTGTCTCCCTCTCTTCTCACCTGTCTCACTCTCCTCTCACCTGTCTCACTCTCCTCTCACCTGTCTCACTCTCCTCTCACCTGTCTCACTCTCTTCTCACCTGTCTCACTCTCCTCTCACCTGTCTCACTCTCCACTCACCTGTCTCACTCTCCACTCACCTGTCTCACTCTCCTCTCACCTGTCTCACTCTCTTCTCACCTGTCTCACTCTCCTCTCACCTGTCTCACTCTCTTCTCACCTGTCTCACTCTCCTCTCACCTGTCTCACTCTCCTCTCACCTGTCTCACTCTCTTCTCACCTGTCTCACTCTCTTCTCACCTGTCTCACTCTCCTCTCACCTGTCTCACTCTCCTCTCACCTGTCTCACTCTCTTCTCACCTGTCTCACTCTCTTCTCACCTGTCTCACTCTCCTCTCACCTGTCTCACTCTCTTCTCACCTGTCTCACTCTCTTCTCACCTGTCTCACTCTCTTCTCACCTGTCTCACTCTCTTCTCGCCTGTCTCACTCTCCGCTCGCCTGTCTCACTCTCTTCTCACCTGTCTCACTCTCTTCTCGCCTGTCTCACTCTCCGCTCGCCTGTCTCACTCTCTTCTCACCTGTCTCACTCTCTTCTCACCTGTCTCACTCTCCGCCCGCCTGTCTCACTCTCTTCTCACCTGTCTCACTCTCCTCTCACCTGTCTCACTCTCCTCTCACCTGTCTCACTCTCTTCTCACCTGTCTCACTCTCTTCTCACCTGTCTCACTCTCTTCTCACCTGTCTCACTCTCCGCTCACCTGTCTCACTCTCTTCTCACCTGTCTCACTCTCTTCTCACCTGTCTCACTCTCCGCCCGCCTGTCTCACTCTCTTCTCACCTGTCTCACTCTCCTCTCACCTGTCTCACTCTCCTCTCACCTGTCTCACTCTCTTCTCACCTGTCTCACTCTCCGCTCGCCTGTCTCACTCTCCGCCCGCCTGTCTCACTCTCTTCTCACCTGTCTCACTCTCCTCTCACCTGTCTCACTCTCTTCTCACCTGTCTCACTCTCTGCTCACCTGTCTCACTCTCTGCTCACCTGTCTCACTCTCCTCTCACCTGTCTCACTCTCTTCTCACCTGTCTCACTCTCCGCTCACCTGTCTCACTCTCTGCTCACCTGTCTTCCTTTGCCCTCTCCTCTCATGCGTAGGGTTGCCAGATCTGCCTGACAGTTTCCGGACCAAATATAACGTAAAACCCGCCCAACACAATAAAAACCCGCCCAAATCACAACCTCTCTACAATCTTAATGTGATATGCGATACATATGATATGTTGCAGAGACATGTCAAACAAGGCATCCAGAGATTTGAGGCTCTCCGGTCGGATCTCATTCACCCCCGGTGACTTGCCACAGAGGATCCAGACGGTTTGCCAGAGGCTCTTTGAGGCTGAACGATAGACCTTCTCCATGGCCTCCCCAAACCTCTCTTAGACCTGAGTTTTTGCACCCACAGTAACCCGGGTTGCGGCACGCTAGGGCTTCCTGTTTCTGTCAGCTGCCTCAAGAGCCCAACCAGCCAGGCTCCTCCTTCAGCTTGACAGCTGTGAGACAGTCAGCAGTCAATCATCGACCTTTGGCCTATGGTGTCCTAGTGTCATGTGCATTGGTGAATTTTTTTCTCCTTGAACATGGCGTTTCTTATGGACAAGCTGAATTTTAGGAGGCCATTCCTCCCAGTCAGAGTTCCTGGATGGGGTGGTGGGAAGTGTTGCCCTGGCTGCATCAAACTGGGTGAACTCGGTCCTTGAAATTATGCTAGCCATAAGAGGCTTGGTCGAGCCCCTCGCCTCAGACCTGTTTGCCCTGGGAGACCCTACCAGGGAGATGAAGCCCCAGACAACATAGGTCCTAGGATTATTCGCTCACTCAAACCTATCCACTACATTTTTAAATATGGTATTCGATGATAATAATAATACCTTTTGTTTATTTATTGCCTATTATCTCCGAACAATATAACCTGTGCACTAGCAGGGAAAAACAAAGTTCAAATCACAGTACACCACAGTGTAAGGGATAAGAAGTTGACTTTAAACAGAATAAGTGATTTGTGACTATTGTTTATATGAAACCGCTTGAGGTCACATTATTTTATACTTTTTCACTTCAACATAGCACAAGGTAGCATGTCATTGTATTCAGCATGCAGACATGTTCAAGACAAACGTCTGGCATCAACAAGGCATTTTCACCACAACTGCCACTTGCTGAAGATTTCCCTCTTTTTCTGACTAGTTTTTGTAAACCCTAGAGTTGGTTGTGTAAAAAAAGAAATCACATTAGATCAGCAGTTTCTGAAATCCCCGGACCACGTTCAAAGCCTCCTAAGTCACCTTTTCTACTCTATTCTGATGCTTGTTTTGAACTGTTTGATTATATCTAATATCGCAGTACACTAAGCTTCTTCCATATGATTGGACTGATTAGCTGTTTGACAGTTTGATGAATTTGTTTGTGTGTATCACTGACAGTTGTATCTTTCAGGCGCATGGAACAAATTCTGCCAATGGAATCCACCACCAGGAGGCAGACACACGTAAAGATGTGGGTATTTTTAAACTGTAATGACTAGCACTGTTGTAATTACAAATCAAATTATCAGATGTATGTAAAATAATTGCCTGAACTGTAGCTATGGTGTTGTTAGGTGATAAAGATCAAGACACGTTGAGTAGTGTACCTTTAACAAAGTATTTCAGTGCTGTTTATTGTTGACTGTATGCATTTGATGTTTTGCAGGAACAACTCTGATATGAGAGAAAATGACAGTGCTGAAGCTGAGGGCTGAAGAAATGTCACAGAAATATGCAGAAAGCTATTTCCAGTCAGTCATGACATTTGCCTAAGGTACTGTATAAATACACTGTAACAAAATTTGGTGAAGAGACAATGAGAACATTATCGGAACACGTCTTGGATACACAGCAACTCCTGATGCTTTACTTAAGACTCCACGCTGCCTGAAACTCAACACATCTATCAAACCTGGAGAATTAGGTTCAAACACTTCCTCGTCTTTATTTATTATTTTTAATGTGCTTCAATGCTTTTTATTAATCCATAATTGCTGAACTGCCTTAGCCAGGGACATTCATAACAATTAATCAAGAATGAAGCAAACTTTTATCTGTGGCTTATTAGAAGATTTTAGGCCTTTCTTTTCACTTATGGCACTTAAATAATCTGGATTATAAACCTAACTTC
Organism: Bostrychus sinensis; assembly: GCA_020698575.1. Lineage (NCBI taxonomy): Eukaryota > Metazoa > Chordata > Actinopteri > Gobiiformes > Eleotridae > Bostrychus > Bostrychus sinensis. The sequence continues at coordinate 41,607,957 of CM036244.1, read as the reverse complement.
ATAACTTCATTAATTTACCCAAAATAATGTCGCATTTTTGAGATTTTTTGGTACTGGCCATCATCTATCTTCATGTTTTGACAATTTTTTATTGCTCATTTGAGACAAATGTTTTGAAATTGTAATTAAGTGAGCTACAAATCTTTGTCACTTTGTTAATATATGAATTATGAAGGTAGTTTAAATAGATTAATAAAATTGAGAGCTTGTAGACTCTGTTGTGAGGACTTTTAAAATATGATTTGAAAACATACCAAACAAGTCTGAAGTTGCAAGTACTGTATATCATATCATATGATAAATATCACACATTTATTACCTTTTTGCTGTTAAAGGAACTAACTTTTTTATAATAATTATGCACATATTACATTTTTTGCCAGACTTCAAAGTTCAGCTTATTTGAAGCCTAAACATAGTTTTTATTACAACCCCATTTCAAAATTTAATATGGGAATTTTGAGTCACCAATTCAGAGACAAGCATATCTTTGGACAGTGGGAGGAAGCCAGAGTACCCTGAGAGAACCCACGGTAAACCAGGGAGGACATGCAGACTCCATCCTGAGAGATTATGAATTGGCCCAAGGATTGAAGCCATATCTCTGGGATGTGAGAGCACTAACCGCTCTGTCACCATGCCCCCTAAATGAGCTAATGTTTTGCATGGAATAGTAAAATATCTCAGTTTCAACTTTTGATGTTGTCTGTGTTCTTTTGTGAATAACATATGGGTATATGGGATTTGCAAATCATCGCATTCTGTTTTTATTTACATTAAACACAGCAACACCACTTTTTTTGAATTGTGCAATAAAGGATGTCATAACATCATTTAGAAAAATAGTTTGGGTTCTGTAAAAAGATCACAATTAAATGGTTGGGGATAAAACGGTGCCCCACAGTTCCTTTAAGTGGAGATGTGTTTGTTTTAAACTGCAACCTCAGTTTTTTTTTTTTTTTTTTTTTTTTTTTTGAACAATTTCTCAAATTGCATTTAAAAGCAAGTCTTCATATCGCAGTTTACAGGCTCTCTATTTTTGCAACTGTATCTTAAGGGAGTCCATACAATGACACAAATACAGTATTTGCAAAACAAAATAGTAGCAAAGGTTTTGCAAAGTATTGGGTAAAAAATAATAAAAAATAAAAGTTTGCAAAAATAACATTGGAAAAAAAGAAATGCAGTAAATAAAATAAAAAATAAAAAAAAATTCAGTGATGCGACACAACTTTTCCTTTGCTATTACCTGTTGATTTCTGCATTTCCCATTGGCTACGGTTGAGGTTTGAGAACATTGTGACCAGTACATATGTTCTATGGGAGTACTGCAAATGCATGGCAGATAAATAATAAAGGAGTTCTGCAAATGAATGATTGTATATAGCAACGGAAAAGATGTGTTGCATTATAGAATTTTGTTTGTGAGAGTGTATTTTTCTTTGCAAAATTGTATTTCTTCTTTCAATACATTATTTTTTGTTTCGCAACCTTTTATTTTCTGCTTGCCATTTTTTTTAAATCAATACTTTAGTTAAATTTTGCAAAACTTAATTTGTTTTGCAAATATATTTGGCATTACATTGACTCCATAGTATCTACCTTACACAATTTATAAGTTTTTATGTAAGGTAATTGGATTTTTGTGGAGCAAAAGATCAAAACAGTGGAGGTTTGAATGCATAATTTCCTGCGACATTACTAGTATTGTACTAATGTCTAAATTTTAATGTCATTTTTATTTGTTCTATTTATTTTTACAATTCATTACTTACACATTATGCAGCGATGCCAATTAATATAAGGTAATATTTTAAATAGATATTTTATGTTATGCTTTAGTATGGTATCATAACAAAAGACCATCTGTATTAGCTACCATGAAGGACTTAAATAAAAATTCAGACTACAGCATTACATTTCACTATTTTTTTTTTATTTTTTTATTGTTCATTCCCTTACTGACCCTTTGTTTTATAGAGCTACTAAAGGGCTGTCACTAACGGTAAAATCTGTGGAACTCCATTCCGCCTTACCAAGGTGTACCTGGATTTTCATTCTTCATGTGTCGTTGAGAGAATTTTGAATGCAAGTCTTCCAAGTATTCTTTAGTTGATCTATCCTGTTACTCCAGGAGGTTTTACTGTCTGACTGATAGTTTTCTGAACAGTTCCCTTCTGTTAGCCCGAGGTTTACCTCAAAAGGGCTTTTCTTGAACAAAACATGTTGCAGAGGTGATCTGCTAAGCCAAAATCTCTGTGTTCCGTTATTGTACATGGTCTGTTCTGTCATGATAGTGCATACTCTCTGGATTATTGCTGCAATGATTTCAAAGCTTAAGTCATTAAATATTAACAATGTGGGCAATGAACTCTGGTGTTTTGTTTCAGTCTCTCGTCACTCTCATGTGAAGAAATCAAGCCTGTATTCACAAACATGTCAGTTGTTTTTGTTAGAATCAGTGTTTACCTTTGAAATTAAGGTTATGTAATTTTAATACATTTTAATACGTTTAGAAAGGAGTGCAAAAAAGACAAAACAAATAGCACATTTAAACTCCCCAGTGGTCATTTTGAGGCATGCACAAATATGAAATACTTTTAGGTAACACTTTAGAATAACTTATCTATATTAAGCGGTAATAAAGAATGAATACAGTATTATGTAATAATATTTTACTGTTTTTACAGTAGATATTGAATTAAGACTGTTATAATTTAGCGTTGATATACACGTGCTTATTGGGGTACGCAAGAAATAAACATGAAGAATAATGTTTGTAACTCAGTGGTGTATATTAATGTTGAAGTCATGCTTTGTAATAAATATATTCACTGGTGATGATTCCTTTAACACTTAACTAATGCTGTAAAGTGTAACCAAAATGTTTAACAATCTGTGAATTTCTCATGAGTATATAAGGGACTGTAGGCCCAGGATTTTAGTGTACTCTAGGGATGACGTGTGTCTCTTCAATTTATCTAGGCTATGAGTTTTTTCTGAAAAATACTGTTAAATACATTATATTTTCTTTGCATCGGTCACTGCAACATCAATTTTAAAAAGCATGCGGTATTAAATTTAACCTCTACATTAGCTTACATTAGGCCTACTTTACATATAGGCTACTTCCATTTTAATTCAGTGCCACAAAAAAAAAAAAAAAAAAAAAAAAAAAAAAAAAATATATATATATATATATATATACACATGTTTGTATATATGTATGTATATATATGTATGTATATATATGTGTGTGTGTATGTGTATATATGTGTATGTGTGTGTATGTGTATATATATATGTATGTGTATATATATGTGTATATATATATATATATATATATGTATGTGTGTATATATATATATACATATATGTGTATATATACATATGTGTATATGTATGTATACATATGTGTATATATATATATATATACATATGTGTATATGTATGTATACATATGTGTATATATATATATATATATATGTGTGTATATGTATGTATATATATGTATATATGTGTGTGGCAAGAGTTGGCTAAAACGTAAAAGAAGTAAAAGGCATAATTTAGCAAAACTCAGCTGCTGAGTTATTGTGCATGTGCCCACATAATCCGCAACCTAATTTGGAAATATATTGGGTTTATGCCCTGATTACAGGAGAAGAAAAGTCACAGAAGAGATGTCTGATGGAAATGTTCTGTAAGTGTACAGTTTGGTGCCGAAGGGGTTTCCTTTCCTAAGGTTCCTCTGTTAATCCTGTATGGAAATGGCAGCCAATAGATGCTGTTGTTGAGCTGGGCTGGGATTAGCAGGAGGCGAATGAGTTTCAATTTTACTAGATTACAGAACAAAGAAAAGGGAAAAGGACACCCTGGTCTGTTAAGGGAAAACTGAAATAAACTGAGAAAAATACACATATTTTAAGCAAAAGGTGTCCGATACAAGTCCACATCGGGATGTTTTGGATTCATATGGTTTAGTTCGGAGAGGACTTCGTTGTGGATGGAAATTGTGAGCGTTTCTGATGGATTAAAACGGGGACTATACCGGGATTGACAACAGCAACAAGGCTACTTAATCACTAATTAAGGTTAGATTTTCTTGTCTTTTAGTTCATTTATGGATGAATGTGGTGCATCTTCTTGTCACACGTGTTCACTTTTGAGACTGTGCATGTCGAAAGGACATTTAAACCAAATTCTAGGACTAGGGGAAAAGATATAAAGCAAAGTGCTAATGCTAGCTAGCAAGAGGGCTAACGCAAACGAGCTAATGAGTTAACGTTAGCTGCTTAGCTGTAATAACGTTATTACGGTGTCGTTAGCCACATAGCGCTAGTAAAACATGCTTTGCAGAATTTGTATAGATTTAAGAGGATAATTAACCCTCGGAGAGAGAGTATTCAACCAGATTATAACCGGAATACAGCGTCTGTCTACCTGTCTGCTAAGTAATGGGTTCCAATTGTTTCTAACATGCTGTCAGTGAAAGGTGAGGCACCCAAAATAAAGACTATAGAGCAACATGAAGAGATGGAGGGACGTTTGGCAGCATGTTATATTCAACTAAATGTTGCCAAACTCCCAAACTTTTTTTTAAATAATACGACAAGTGAGTACAGTGTATCTGCAATAAATAAAAACAGAACACTTGCTGGGTTGCATTGAAACATGACATGACATCTAAATTCTGCTCTTTTAAATAGTTTTCTAAGTTTCATCAGAGTTGCACTGTTGGACTAAAATACTGAGTTGCATTGTACTCCTACTCTCCCCTGAGCTTGTCACTCTTATAATTTTGGCAATGACAGAAAACACTATTGCACTGTTGCTAACACTTAAGAAGAGCTCACACTATGAAGCATTAGTTAAGGATGAGTAAGTAAGCACTCAATTCACTAGTTATAAACCATAGTTACATTACTGCGTAAACGTTATTATTTATACTAATTACATATAGTAAATAAACTAGTCGCACCCATTCTCCTTTTCTTTGCCCTTATATTCTCAGTCTTTCAACACAGATGCACCATAAATCTGCCATAGGAGCAAAAATGCAAATATGCAAAATCTCTGACAGATGTACAGTGTAATTTAACAGTTCAAGTATGATGCCTCATTCTCTTTAGTAAGAACAAATATTAACATTCAACAGATTTAGACTGTTTTAGCTACTTAAAATCTAAAAACAAACACTAGATGAAGATTTCACCTAACAGCTCACAAGCATAAGTAGCAGACTAATAAGAATTTATATTTTTTCACGATCAATAAGAGTATGTGACAGTACCTTGATTTTAACTTTACCAGAGTCTATGAGAGAGCTTGGATGCAGATATTTTACAAATCGGTCAAGGATAAAATTTCAGTAGGGCCAATGTTGCACCTAAGCTGTAAGTTGAATAGGCCTGCTATAAACTATTATGCTGCATTACTGCTTTATAGTGGTGAGTTACTCTAAAGTGTTATTGCACTTGTTATCTTGGTCTAATCCACATTCATACATGCCTAATGGGTGTTTTATAATTCCAAGTAATGTGTTGTTCAACCCTGTATGCCGTTATCATAATCTTGTCATAACTCTTTGTTCTCTATACATTTCTAAATTCATTATTTCTTCAGATTTTGTTGCTGTTGATATACAGTAAATAATGCCCTTTTTGTGCTTCATTCCAGAGTCTTTGCTAGTTAGACATTACTTGACTTCACATAACATAGTTTTAAGATCCTCTCTGTTGTTTGATCCCACAGTCTGATGGCTTCATCTCTTGTGTTAACTATATAGGAACAGTAGCTGCTCCAGATAAGTAATTTATACTATTTATTGGTATTAATAATGGGGCCACACCAGGGCCCTGTACTTATTCCAGATAACCAAACATGAGCATCTCTGGATTTAGTGGTAATTTGAAGCAGGTGATCAACTCTCTGAGTTAACCATGGGTTCCTCTGTGGAGTTGTCATTGACATATAAGATACGTCAATAAGATTATATATATATATATTCATTGGGAGCTGTAAATGTGTTGATGTGGAGCAGGCGGAGCCTGCGTTAAATGATCAATCATGCCAATGTCACAAAACTGTTAATCTGAATACCAACTAGAAACTACACTAATCTACACAGATTTGTTCACTAAACTTATGAAAAACTGTACCTGAAAATGTGTTTTGACTGTTTCTTTGGTTTCAACACATCTGGGCTCTGATAAAAAATGATTTAGACCAGGGGTGCCCAATCTTTTTCCCTCAGAGGGCCAAGACGGAAATGTTTTAGCAGACCAAGGGCCAAATGCAATAATCTTTTGCATGTAATGAGATTATATGCATCTATGATTAAATGTCCTTTAATTATTACATTATAAAGGTAGACAGACTTGTTAGATTCCCTACCAGCCACTGACTGTCTATTCAGTGAACAACAGAATCAAAGTAGATATCCCTTACAACTCACAGCACCACCTCACGGGCTGAATCAAACCTCTTGAAAGGCCAAGTTTGGCCCACGGGCCCACTTTGGGCACCCCTGATTTAGACAGTGTAAAGCTGTGTCAGATGGAGGACCATAGTATTATTGTAATAATTGTGATACATTTAGTCTCTTGTGATACGGATTGCGGTTGATAGTTATTATTTAGAGCAGGGAGTTCATTGTGTCAATGTAATAATTTTGTTTGGAGAGACATTGTTCATATTCCAATACAGATCCATGTGAGTGCGTAACCCTAACCCTAACCCTAACCCTCTTGGCCAGGTCATTATTTTTAAATGAGAATTGGTTCTCAGTTGACTTACTTGGTTAAATAAAGGTTAAATAAAATAAAAGTAATGCTGCGTGGAGTGTCTTTTTTCCAGTAAAAATGGCTCAGGTATAGGGAAAACTCAATCATTATTGTCCTTCTTTGGTTGAATTGAGGCATAAAGAGGGCAAGGCTTGGGTTTTTGTGTGCATCTTTCTACTCAAGGTGGGATCTATAGAGAGGAAATGGCATGCAAGTGTGTGTACACAGGATTTTATAAATCTCAATGACTCCACTTTTGGGTTTCCGGCTTATTACTTTACTAATACAACACTTTCAGCTGCACTAAACCCAGCTGGCATCCATTGTCTGCATACTCTGGTGTATGAATGGCTATTTGCTTGTGGGAGTGAATGGTTCCTTGATGAAAAGCTGCCCATGGAGGTAGGAAAGTGCTATATAAATGCAGCTAATACCATTTATTTGCCATTTGTCAAGCAGTGAGCTTTAGCCACTTGGCCTTAATCAGATACTTGACAGTGGCCTAGAACACTGAACCAGTTTCACTTTGCTGTAGAAATGTGGGCCAAACAGAAGACAAATACATGTGGAATATTGATAGTAGAGTTTCAGTCTGTCAAAATGTTGTGTTCTGTCAAAATGTTGTGTTCTTGATAATACCTACTGTGTTCTTGTGGCCTCATGTTTCCTCAGGATCCTGGAGATTAGTAGTCATCATTTGTTTAAAGTTAAACCCATTGATGTCATCAAATACTGTTTTGAATGTACTGCGCAGCTGTATGCCTGTGAACATTAATACTTGCCCCACATGTATACACCTACTGTACTGCTCATCAGCTCACAGTCTGTGTGGTTTCACTCAGGCATGGCTCAGTTGAGGAAAGTCCCCTGTGATGCCCTAAGGACCAACTCCCGGCTGGACCCTCACATCCCACCGGTTTCGACGCGGCAGGAGATTCTCACCAGCCTGGTCTCGGCCCTGGACTCTGTGGTATGTGGTGGGCTAAGTCTTCATGAGTGTCCTCTACCTTGTGTGCCTCACAGATTGTGCATTTGCTTTGCAGTGCATGGCCATGTCCAAACTGAATGCGGAAGTGGCCTGTGTTACGGTGCACGAAGACAGCGTGATTGCTGTGGGCACAGAGAAGGGCAGAGTCTTCCTCAACTCAAGAAGGGAAATCCAGACAGACTTCTACAAGTTCTGTCGTGAGTTAATATTTTGTAAAATGAAGACATAAATCTTTATCAAGAAATGAATATATTATAGCTTTGGCTGAATGGATGAAAATGATATTTTAGAAAACACATAGGATATAGCCTGATGTGGTGTACTATTACACAAAACATTATCAAAACATAATTTCAATTGAGTTTATATATCCTGTTTGTTACAATGTTCTGTGGCTCAAAGATTGTTCCAAAAATATAGCATGATGGTCTTTATGTTTTGTTAATTGTAAGTGGTTAAAGATAAGCCTTTTACAAACAGCACCTCTGGACCATCTCAGGAGGCATGCCTCTTGATCTTCTCCTCAGTAGGATGTAAGTAGGATTTATGTACACACATGAGAAGAGCAGGTCCGTGGTTTGGTGCAGGGTTGATGAGCGGTTGTTTAAGCATTGATATTATCACTATGTTTACTCAATCTAACACTGCAAGGCTTTACACAGTGCAGAAGTGTCATCTCCTCACACATTCAAACATTTGATGACTGTGGACATATCAATAGAGCTGTCCGAGGATCATGTCTCGGTGTAAATACTCCTCAGGATTTCAGGAGAGGGTCTGAGTGATGTGCATGTGTGTAAAAGATTTTAGCATCATTTTCACATAGTACCTTGTTCAATAGTTGGAAGGCCCTCTGTCATGTGTCCTTTCCTCAGGGGTACCCTGTGCTCAAACTCTGAACACTAACTCTCACACCAAAGACCAGGAGGTGGACCTGACCAAATCCAGCAAAGAGTCTGAGCAGAGTAAACACAGACCTTCAGACCAGTCCAACATCTTTATGCTGAGGAAGATGGTGGAGGAAGTCTTCACTGTACTCTACAGTAAGTCTCAAGCTGCGTATTTGTATTACAGTGCATAACAAAAGTTCATATCTTTCATTCATAATGGTTGCACCACATTTACCGCACTACAATGAGGGGTAATGTGGTTACATGAAGACTATTCTGGACTTGCAGTCAGACCGGTCAAACCAACTCTAGTCAGACTTGAATTGTCACAATAACGGCAAGCATGAGCATAACATTAAAGATAAGGGATGATTCAGTCGGGCCTTTACGAAAAAATACAGCAAGGAAACACCCAATTTCGCAAACATTTAACACACAAAGTAAACAATCTGCCCAGGAGTTGTGAAACTTAGGGCAGTTTACACATCTATACTAGGGTTGCCAGGTCTGTGAGTCAAAACCAGCCCAACAGCAACTTAACACTAGTCCAAAAACCAGCCCAATGCAAATTCCATAGGCCTATATTGCATTTAACCCCCCAAAGCATTTCTATCATTGCAATATAGTATGATAGCTGTGAAATAACATAATAAATACATTAGAAGCAAAACTCTTGATATAACTCTGTGTATAACTCTCTGTCCTCCATCTCATGTTATTTGCAGTTGACCTAGACTCTGGTGTAGGCTGTTTGCTCATATGCAAGCTTTTTATAGAATCACTAGCCTCTATAATAATAATAATAATGATAACAATAATAATAATAATAATAATGATAATTGATCAGATTTATATTCCACTTTACAAGCTTCTCAAAGTGCTTTACATTAGTTCATTATTCATTCACGCCTCAGTCACACTCGGTGGTGGGGAGATACTTCTGTAGCCACAGACTGACGGAACTGTGGCTGCCAATCCAGGGTTTCCCCCAGCAAATTTTTTTGTCAAGGTGGTAGCGCAGAGGCGGGAGTGTATTTTTAATATATAATTGTAGCACCATATTAAATCACATTTGTTAATTAAATATTTTATTAATTTAATATTTCTATCTTCTATAATTTTTTTCAACTTTTACATTATAAAAATAGTAACCTCAAAAGCCCGGAGGCCTATTGCTAGAAGCCTGTTGAACAAACTCAGAGTTGTGGAGTTAACTTTGGGTTGATAGGCAAGGCAAGGCATTTGTATAGCACAATTCATACACAGAGCAATTCAAAGTGCTTTACAAAAAAAAAAGGCTAATTTAAAAGTACAAAACGCAATTAAAACAATAAAATTAAATTTAAAGAGTATAATTAAGTATCAATTTAAAATTAAATTAAAAGAGAAGAGTGCAGATAAAACACTTTCAGTTGTCATATGCACAGCTAAAAAGAACAGTTTTAAGTCTGGACTTGAACATTGTCAGAGTAGAGGTCTGTCTAACATCGTCAGGGAGACTGTTCCAGAGTTTAGCTGCAGAAAACTGAAACGCTGCTTCACCGAGTTTAGTCCTGACTCTGGGCACCAGCAGAAGACCTGTCCCTGAGGTTCTCAGAGTCCGAGATGGTTCATATGGGACCAACATGTCAGAGATGTACTTTGGTGCTAAGCCATGGAGAGACTTGTACACAAGCAGAGCTGTTTTAAAGTCTATTCTCTGAGCAACAGGAAGCCAATGCAGAGACCTGAGGACAGGACTAATATGGTCGTACTTCCTGGTTTTGGTCAGGACCCGAGCAGCAGTGTTCTGGATGTACTGCAGCTGTCTTACAGCTCGCTTAGTGAGTCCAGTGAGCAGACCGTTACAGTAGTCTAACCTGCTGGAGATGAACGCATGAATAAGTCTCTCTAGGTCTGGTTTAGACAGTATACCTTTGATTCTGGCAATGTTTTTGAGATGGTAAAATGCTGATGATGTTATAGATTTAATGTGACTGCTGAAGTTCAAGTCAGAGTCCATGATTACCCCGAGATTTCTAACCTGACTTGTAGGTTTTAGTGAAAGAGACTCGAGGTGACTACAGACACCTTGTCTTTGTTTCTGTGGGCCAAAGATGATTATTTCAGTCTTGTCTGTGTTTAGCTGGAGAAAGTTGTTTCTCATCCACTCATTGATCTGTTGGATGCAGTGACAGAGTGAATCCACAGGTCCATATTCACCTGCTGTCAGTGAGATGTAAATCTGAGTGTCATCTGCATAATTGTGGTAGGATATGTTATTGCTGCTTAATTAATTGGCCTAAAGAGAGCATGTAAAGATTGAACAAAAGAGGTCCCAGGATGGACCCCTGGGGCACCCCACAGGTCAGGGCCATTTGGTCTGAGACACAGTTACTGATTTCAAGCAAAGTACTTCCTGTATTCAAGATAGGACTTACACCATTTAAGGGCAGTACCAGAAATGCCTACCTAGTCCTCTAATCTTTGTAACAGGATCACATGGTCAACTGTATCAAAAGCAGCACTCAGATCCAGCAGAACTAAGACAGAGACTTTGCCTGTGTCGGTGTTCAGGCGGATGTCATTAGTCACCTTGATAAGAGCAGTCTCAGTGCTGTGATGGGGCCTAAAACCTGACTGAAAATCATCAAATAAAACTAAACTAAACTAATCCAAACTGGGTAACTGGGTTCATGTGTTGCTTAAAGCTGGTTCCAAACTATCTCTTTCAACTCAGCGTTAAACCCTCAACCACTGATGACTGCAGCTGCTGCAGCACTGATTAGCCCGACACTGGCACAGTTCAGCCAATAGAATTCAGTCTCAAGGGGAAGGGGGCGGGGCTATCACAGCAGGGCACAGGTGGAGCTGATTGCAGTAGACTAGAAAAAAAATGACAGGTTCACAGTGACGGTAAAACTGATTTAAATATAAAAACTCTAAACCTCCACCTGTTTCATGAGTTAGAGTAAAGCCTTTGGCCTAAAAAAGTCAATCATTAAAATAAATAATTTTACATATATATTGAAACATATGCTGTGACACAATCTTTAGTGAAAAAATTGAAGCTCAAAACAAAAGGTTAGGAGATGTGTCACGTGTCATTTTGCTTACAGCTGATTGGTCCATGTTGGTTTGTCAGCCAACAGACAGAGCCTACCCTGCTCCAGACCAGGGTAGCTGTGTGCAATCTATTACCATGACGACTAACACCGCTCTGAACCAAACCTCTTTCTGGAGACAAATTCGAAGTTGACCTGAACTTACCCTGAACTAGAAGTAAACCTGCTTCTTGCAATAGGCCTCGGATGTAATGCCAAATGTTGTTTATGATAAGCCCAAATTTACAAACAGAATGCACCAGTTTTGACCTGAGGGCCTTAAGTTGTTGGAGAACCATCTTAGCAGTGTCTCTCTAGCTTAGCCTCTACCTTAAAACAGGCTGCTGTTCCTACTGTATCCCCGCCTGTAAATGGGATGTTTGCATAGGTGTAGTTTGACAATTGCTTTCAGGAGGGCAGATTTTATTTTTAACCAACATACAAAGACAGTTCCCTCCGTGTATAGCCTATTTTACTTAATATACTGTATAGCCTTTTTTACTTATCATAATATATTTACCTACAGACCAGGGTTACCATTAGCCGGCATGTTTTTATCCTTATAAGAATGAGTGAAGAATATTATCAGACCTTAACTTAATCTGTAAATCACGTGAGTTAAGTCAAACTCAAGCATTATCTACAGTGCATCTATGGGGAGTTTGTCTGTGCCCTGACCTGCTCTGAAAGTTCCAAAGCCTGGCTCCGTGGCCACCGTGAAGCGCCCCCTGGTTAAGCGTTCTTTTTGGCATACTCAGCATATGCCTTACTAGATGCCTCAACAAGTTTTTTAGCGGTTAGGAAACAAACGCACTTTCCACTCATGGAGTGCGGGAGGATGCGCCTCCAGCCTCCAATACGCATTACGTGCCGCAGCTCACAACGGCTTGAGAGCTAAAACTTGCATTGACGCTGCTATAGAGTAGCACTTATGTATGTACATTGCCGCAACATAAGGCACTTTGAGTAATCACATAAGAACTGGACAGTAAAGAGGGTCTCTCCTCATGGGATCTACGTGCATGGACTTGTGCCAGGAGTTTGAACTTTGGCCACATCTGTTTTATGCCATATTCTTCTTGTTTAAAAACAAACTCGATGTTAGTGCACTGTAGGCTAATTAAACATCCATCATCAGTATTTGTGTCACGTTGTACTAGTGCGCACACCTTGTTCTCTCCAGAACAAGTCACCAAAAAAAAACACTGCGCAAGCCACCCTCAAACCCCACCGATGGACGTTTGTGTATGAGGTGAGTGCTCATTAACTCTGGTCTGACACTGGACCATGTGAGTGCTGTGAGAGAAAGAGTGAACGAGTACTGCCGCTAAGCGAATCAATACCTGATGGTCACTACATAGCACTCTAATCACAACTTTTAACAAGGTGTATTTTATATTGCCGTGAGGTCTGCCTTTCCAGACATGGTGGCTCTGGGACATGCTGTGGAAATATGAGAGGAGCGAGTGTTAGTTAGTTAGTTTCACTTTCTGTGCGGGAGGCCGCAGTGCTGCGGTTGAGCAGAAATAGTGCTCACAGCAGTAAAGCAGACTTCATCACCAACATTTTATCCCATTTTGTTTCAGACAGTAACACTCCTGACATTATTTTATACCAGACACGTTAATGGCAGGTAAATCTGTGCCGCCAAACACAGTCACACTGACACATTCATACACAGGCAAGGTTGGTGAAATGTCTTGCCCAAGGACACAACAACAGTATGCAGTGGGGATCGAACTGCCAACCTTCAGGTTAGTGGATTTCAGGTGAAGCTCTAGTGTCTTAAGTTAAGTGTTGTTGTGTGTGCAGGTGAGGCGGTGGGGAAGAGTAGCCTGGTCCCTGTGCCTTATGAATGGATCCAGAAGGACCCTGGCTGTGTTGTGGCCACAGGTTTACCAGAGGGAGTGACTCTGAAGAGGCCGTCCGAATATGACACCAAGACGCTGATGAGAATTCTGGAGCAGAGCCACTGCATTCACTTCAGCGTCAAGAGGTCAGTATTTATGTCATCGTTTATACTGTACATTCTAATAAATCATACACATGTATTTATTTTCCCCGAAGAAAATATTGCAAATAGATGTATAAATGGTTCCAGTGCTCACAGATAGAAAGACTGTAAACGGCTGCTGTCTGAGAGCCTCTGACTGTTTTCACTGCTACAGCACCAGGACAAGACAGGAACAATTGTAAACTCGGACTAGCTGTCTGTGATGTGCTGTTAACTTTTCCGGAAGCACGGGAGAAGGGGTCTATGTTTTTCTTGTGTTCTACTTGCATTTCTCTTATGCCCTCCCTGCCCAGACATGAGCCTTTTCACTTGCCATACTCTTTACAGGCCAACTGAGGATGTGCCTCGGGAAATCAAGTGCAGCACTGATGTCAATCACAACGCTTCCACATCAGCCGTGACAGCGAGCAGTCACAGCCAAGGAAAGACCTCTGCCCATCCAGCGCATTCTGCTAGCCCGGCCCCTTCTAACTTCTTGTATGGCATGCCCATGTCCTCCAAACCTCACTCTGATGGCAAACTGGACTTTAAACCTCTGTCCCTGCTTGGCCTGGGCAAGGACAGGCTGGCCAAGAACATTGCTGTCAAGGACTGTGGGAACAACGGTAAGAGCAAATAGACAATTCTTACTTAAGCACAATCACAGCAACTGTCCTTCAAGATTTTATATTCAAATGCCAGATTGGAGATTGGTCAAAATTTGTTTAAGATTGCTGGGTCTAAGCTAGGGTTGTCAAAAAATTGATACCAAGACACTAATCAATATTAAAACATATTGATGTGCCAGCTTTACCTCCACCTGCAGAAACACGAGACAAAACTCCTCTGCTCCAGTGTATGAGTACAGGATGTGGACAGGCACAGTGTCAGCGCAGCAGAAAACATTCTTCAGTCAAAATAATTCAACACAATTTACTTAAAGTTCACTCAGTGTTCACTCTCTCGCTCTCTGTCACTGCTGCGCAATGACCGCAAGAGCCAGTGTGGACTTTGCGTGGGTACTGGGGACACTGGAACCCAAGTCTATCCCAGACTGAGCAGCATCACTCCAAATGGGCTTTAAAAAAAGAAAAGTGTTCTTTTTGAGGATAAAATAAACACTGCTGTTACAGAAAAGTATACATTTGAAAAAAAATTATAATTAGACTACATATACATAATAAATGGGGATGGTAAAGAGGACAGTTGCAGTCTGCTACCTCAAAAAACATTCAGTATAGAAATGGACATTTTTTTCACCATGGTATTGAAAATGGTATCGAGTATAGAGCTGTTTTTTTTCTTGAGTTTTAAACTCAAAATTGAGTTTGAAATTTTAGTGCAATGATAACACTAGTGTAGTCTAGTGTAAGGTAGAGGTACACAACCAGAGAGGAGGGAAGAATGTATGCAGTTTTTGATATTACAAAATTACATTGAAAGGGGCATATACATTTTTTAAATTGTAGGTGGATATTGAAACAGATTACTTTATTGCTCAGACCCAGGTTATGCTGCAGATCCCCACTCAGACTTCATTGTGATGGGTTAAATCTATGCTAACTAAGAGCATGACAGACAGAGGCGAACTAGGAGGAGAGGGAGGGAGAAAGCAGACAACATGTGTCTGTCTGAGCATCGAGCTGCACTAAATAGAAAAGCACTGATGTGCGATGCAGTGATTGTTCCAACCCGATCTATTTATCATTATATCACACATCCCTATCCATATGTATTATTTTAAAGTCAGCAAAATGTCAGATGTCAGAAAGTGGCAAGGAAGGTGTAAAATTAATCTATGAAGTCAGGAATATGTGGCTATTATGGTGGGAAATGGACCTGTGACTTGAAGAACGTTGTATTTGAAAGAATGATAGGCAGGCACAGAGACAGAAGATACTTTCTAGTTTGCACTGAGGAGAGTAGTGGCGCCTTCACCACGCCTCCTGGGTCGAGATTGACAGTAGTAAACAAACTTAGCTGGAGTGGACTTGTTGTTGCCCATTGGATGTTGTCCAGTCCAATGGAGACAGTTAGTCAACAGTGTGCATCCACCGTACTTTGACAACACAACTTATTAAGGACTTCATGTGGTCTCCTCACCAGTGACCACACAGCTAGTGTGGAATTGTGTTATGGCAGGCGATGTCAGGGTGTACCTGGAGTGGTGGTGGAAAGTGGCAAAGTTATTGGAGTTGTAGAAGTTCCTCTGCCATGTACCAGACAAATGCTGAGGCAGGGTTGACAATAAACAGTCAAAGAATCCACAGAGTGTCCACAGCGACTACAGCTCACCCCAGCATTGTGAGTTTGAGTCCCAACTTTGACAGTTTACCAATGTCTCTGCCTGCCTGCTCTCTCCACCATGATTTTTCTGTCATCTTACTTCTGTCCTGTCACTGAACCATGAAAAGGCCAAAAAATATCTTTAAAAAAACAAATCAAATAGCATTTGCAATAGCTGTCAGAAAAATTTCAATTAGCTTCATGTAGTTTTCCATTGTTCTATAGTTCAGCTCTAGCGTGCATACCATGAATGTGAGCAGTCCAGGTTTGACCATGGGCAGTATGCTCAGTGTCACTTTGTCACCCTGCTTTCTGTTAATCTGTTGAACTCTCTATCAAAGAAAGGCTAACACATATAATCAAAATAAGAATCTATGCCATGAAGTGTGACTAAATCAGTTATATAAAACAGCCTGGACATTATACTAAGTGTATAAAATTGTTTGGTATAGTCTAAATCTGCAGCCGAAATGTGCACAAACCAATAAGAGTGCATAGATGGACATAAAGCTTGGCAATTCAATTCACTCATTAATATCCATTACATTTAATAATATTCCTGATGAATACTAACAGTTTAAGGGTTAGTTTATATCACAAAGTTTAGTTTTAGTTTTTATAGCACAAAGAGGAACAGTCAGACATTGGACAGGTCTGTGCACAGCTCAAAATGTTGGCACTAAAGTTTGTGCATGCATGCATTGAGCACTCTGTTTAAAGGTTGTGACACACCAACCCAGCACCCAACTGCCGTCAGAAGATGCAGGGCGACTGCTCTGTCACCTCACGTCTCCCCAATGACAGAGCAGCTTGTAGGCTCTGCGCATGTGTGAGACGTATTAACTGGCCAAAACAGCAGGCAGCACCAATGGCTGAACTCTGCTGATAATGGGCTCTTTTAAACAAACTCTGCAGCATTCATGTGTTTGACTCAAGTATTTACCAATGTATAATAATTATAGATGCTACATTAAATCATCTTATCACAGTAATGAATAAAACAGATTGGATTATTGCAGCTGTCTGCCTAAAAGGGAGGCTGATATATTTTCATCTGCATAAATATGTAGGCTAAGGTAAGCTAACTGCAGCACATTAGCATCACGGATGTGGGAAACTTAATGAATAGTTGTTAGAACAAAAGCCCTGTATAATTTAATATCTTTTGAGAGCTGTATAAGAAATTGTGAATGGATCAGACAGCCAATCAGAGCGCTCCTTAGATGCTGACGACTGATGCCGATTCAGCATATTCAATGCTAGGCCTAGGCCTGACCGTGCCAGGTGGCCAATTATGAGCCCAGTGTGTTCACGGATGTTGCAGTTGTCTCCGCCTGAGCTGCTCTGTCACCTGGGAGCAGCCAGGCACATAGACCGAGATCAGGCACACACAGATCATGATCAGCAGTGCTCAGAACAGGGTGGCGTCTCTGTAAACGCAGGGCCACCTGCTCGCACCTCTTGGCACCAAGTGTTCAGGTAGTCCATATTTGTGAAGTGCAGTTTTTAAATGGTCCCAATTCAGTGTTTGCCAAGTCACAATGATAAAAGTAGACAGAGGTCCTTCATATTCAACAGCCTCTTAGGGTGAAAGCGCTTGGGATAGTCCGCAACTTTGGAAAGGTGGCTTCCTGTTTATTAGAGGGTGGGGCCAAAATAATATTTTAGGTAAGGCACAATGTAAAGAGTCTCTGTACCAAATTTCAATGCTTTTTACAGTTACCATAAGGCACTTCCATTTTAGGCTTTAGGATTTAGGCAAACCGTAAAATAGATTTTCTTTTAGGGCATATCCTATTAAGCAAGTCTTTTATCTTTCTATGACCAATGAAGTGCTTGCATGCTTAAACTTTAGTCCAGTGTTTCATCTGCAGACACCTGCTGATGGTTAAAAAGTGAACATTGATAACACTTTGTTATTCTTAGATGAAGTGTCGGGACTACCTGGAGAGCATTGTCATAGTCCACCTAGCATCCACATCTCCAAGAGGCTGCTTTTCTCCATAGTGCATGAGAAATCAGGTGGGTTCATGAAATCAAACAACCACACACAAATAAATTCCTAGTATGAAGCCTCTTTAGAATTGTATGGATTATCACACCATACACATGGTTTTCTTAAATTGTAAAATCTGAATTTAAGGCCTTAAAAAGTATTATATTTGCTGAGATGCAGACTGTTAGGACTTAAATATAGTTAAACAGGTCTCAAATAAGTCATTAGATGCAACTACAGGGAATGTCCTAGAATGCAATTTACCAGTGCCAGTACAAGAGCTTAGGTCTTTTTTTAGTACCACTGAAATGCTTTGCGGCACTCACTGTCACAAATGGGCTCAGCCTTTTGTTCACTGCATGCTTACAAAATAGGTCTTATTTTTCTTAAACAATGGTCTTAAAAAAAGTTTTAAATTAAACTTACTGAAGCTTGCAGAAACCCCGCATACATTATACACACCATATAAGCTGGGTTCTCGCAAGATTTACTAACTCACAAAAATCCATCTTGTTTGGCTCACAATTATTTGTGTGGGTATGCACAGCTGGCGCTTTAGACAAATCAAAATATTTATTTTAGGTTTGGCAACAATAACAAGCACCCTTAGTAATACTTGTTAACTTGGCAACACCTAAAAACCTATTGTCGCTATACATTTGCAACAAAATCCTTAAGGATCTATTTTTTATTACAATGTTGTGGTTTGTGGTTTGACTTTTCAAGAGCAGACATTCCAGACTGCTATAACGTCAGCACTCTGAGTGCAACATTTTGCAAGAAGTTAGAAAATGTTGTCCTTCATTCAAATGACATTTATCAATCCTGACAAATCCTTAACATCTAAACTATAAGAATTTACAGTCTAGCATTTCTTGCAAAATAGAGCTGCTTAGTAAATTTAATTAATGTCATGTGCATTTGCTGAACTCTTGTTCCAGTGGTTGAGAATGTAGTGATTTTCTATTTTCAGAAAAATGGGACACTTTCATTAGGGAAACTGAAGACATCAACACATTAAGAGAATGTGTGCAGATCCTGTTCAACAGCAGATATGGTGAGGCGAAAACAGCTGACTGTGACGCCAGATTCACACTGAATGCGTTGTGTTTGCAGTACTTCTCTGGTACAGTTTTCTGATGGTCTTCAATTCACACCAAGTGTGTTGCGTTTGCAGCATGTCTCTGACCAGAGCCAGCTAGGGAGACCACGAGATCACAGGAGAGGAGCTGGAAGTTATGAGTTCACGCAATAACCTTGCATATAGAGAGCTACATGTAAAAAGCCACGTTTGCCTCTGACCACAATCTCAGATTATTCAGAGATTTAACCAAGGTTGAAGCACAAAAGTCACAGAAATCTATACTTCAACCCTGGGTAAGGACGCTACGTATATACAGCTGCGTGCAAAAGTATGCATACCCCTTAGCATTTTTCCTTTATTATTACCTCACAACCAGGAATTGAAATGGATCATTGAGAGTTTTATGTCAGTCACTTTACATCACATGTACTACTATGAAAATGTAAAATATATTCTTTTTATTGTGAAGCAAATAAGAAATATGACAGAAAAACAGAAAATTTGAGTGTGCAAAAGTATTCATACTCATTTTAAAGAGGCCCCTAAATGAGATCCAGTGTTACTTACCCTCAGAAGTCACAGAAATAGTTGGATAAAGTCAGTCTGTCTGCAGTTCAACTGTCATAAGGGCACAAAACTCCACTTAATTCATCATTACAACATGTAAAAAATAAGGAACCACACCAAACCTGCCTAAAGAGGACTATCTAAAACTCACAAACTGGGCCAGGAGTGCCTTCATCAGAGAGGCAACAATAAGACCAAAGGAGACCCTGAAAAATTGGACTGTTGGATCTGTCCACAGGACCACTCTGAACTCCACAGAGCTGGGCTGTGTGGAAGAGTGGACAGAAGATAGCACGAACCTAACAACTGACTATGCCCCCTCTCAAAAGTGAAGTCCGGTGGTGGCAGTGTCCTGCTGTAGGGATATTTGTCATTGGTAGGGACTGGGAAACTGGTCAGAACTGAAGGAATGAAGGATGGGATTAAATACAGGAAAATTCTTTAAGAAAATGACTCAAACTGCATTGCACAACACATCCATCCATTCTTCATCTAAAAAACCCTCCAGGAGCTGGAGCTGTTTTTAGATGAAGAATGAGCACAAATCCCAGTGATTTTATAAACCTAGCTCATAAACACTCATCCTAGAAAAGTTGGAGCTGGAAGTCCTTCAGGAGGTGGTTCTACAGAGTATTAACTTGAGGGTATGAATACTTTTGCACACTCAAGTTTTCTGTTTTTCCATCATATTTCTTATTTGCTTCACAATAAAAAATATTTAGCATTTTTATACTAGTTGTCTTGTGATGTAAAGTGACTGACATGAACCTCTCGAGCCATTTCAATTCCAGGTTGTAAGGCAACAATAAAGGAAAAATGCTAAGGGGCATGCATACTTTTGCACGCAACTGTAAATATTGTCTTTTTACTCATGTTTAATGCTGTCCGATCTTGTTTGTGACTCGTGTCCCCAATTAAATCATAATGTTTACAGTGATGTGTGCAAGAGCCTACACAAACTTTTTTTGAAATTTAACGGATCCCCGTCACTGGTCCCAGGTCTGACTTCCTTTCTGGCTTGATCTGCTCTGTTCAACTTTATGCATGGTGGCTCTGGCATCCGGCAAAAATAGACTTGATACGTATTTCTGTTGGAGCGCCGGACACAGAGACGTACTGCAATGCAGCCAGTGTGAACTCATGCATTGACTTGCATTGCGTCTATTTCTTGTGGAGGTCATACAGGCCACATAACGGACACGCAACAGATTCAGTGTGGATTAGGCGTAAGGGTTGCATTTGTCTTGTCTGTACTATCTGTAAAGTTCTTTTCAAATTAAAATTTGAAAGCAGTTATGATGGACAGAAAAAGGCTCAACTGATGTCTGCTTTCTGAAAAGAAATCAGATTTTTTCTGCTTTGCTCCTGCAGCTGAGGCTCTAGGTCTGGATCACATGGTGCCTGTGCCGTACCGTAAAATTGCATGTGACCCTGGAGCAGTGGAGATCATTGGTATTCCTGACCAGATCCCTTTTAAGAGGCCCTGCACCTACGGAGTCCCCAAGCTTAAACGTATCCTGGATGAACGCCATGGAATACGCTTCATTGTTAAACGGTATGTCTGCTTTTGGGACAGACAGCAAGTTATAGCTTTTGACACTGTTCATTTTTGGTGGCCACTGGCCACTATTTATTCAGAATCCCAGCAAAAGTAATAAATAATTTAAATATAGCTGCAAGCAGCAATCATTGGTATGGTGTCAAGTTTAAACCAGGAGAACTGTAGTGCTGTTTGTGGCTACCAGTGCCCCACCATATACTGTAGGCTAATACTGTTATGCTAAATTCAAAATATTAGATGTGTATGTTTTAGGGCTGGGACTTTAACGCGTTAATCACGATTAATTAATTACAGAGAAATTAACGCATTAAAAAAAAAATGCAATTAATCGCACTTGTCTATGATAACACGAAACTTTTCTCAGTGACCTAGTTTCTGGCACACAGTAACTAGGGCTGGACATCCACACGACCAAAACACCAAATGTGAGTGGATTTCAGCTGTGAACAGTTGCATAATGTGCCTATACTAGTGCACTACAGGTAACTGTGGGGTTACCCACCTCCGCACAACCAGCGCACGGCGTCACTCATTTTTTTTTCACTGTCAAACGCACTGCTTCAAGGCATCGTTCATTGTATCTCCGATCGTTCTCACAGCTGAGTGACGCACACAGGAGACAGCAGTCCTTGGGGTTCAGATGCGAAGGAGAGAGGACAGGTCACACACGGTTGCAGAGTTCACACGCGGAGCACAGATGAGGAGAGAGAGGAGAGACAGGAGAGAGGCAGAGGTCGATGCACAAACGCTGAATACTGCCCTGTTTGACCTGTGATGTTAGTATGAAATCAAGTTAAAATATGCCAGGACATACAAATAAGCTCCTATATTTTATTTCTGACATATAAATATTGCTATTTGATAAAAATGTGGTTCTTCACGATTAATTAATTACAAAGCCTCTAATTTATTAGATTCATTTTTTAATCGAATCCAACCACTAGTATGTTTAGATGCATATACACTATATTTCCAAACTTATTTGGTCACCCACCCAAAAAACTGAATTCGGATTGTGTGTTCGGTGTGGGGTTTTTAGGAGCTGGGTTTGGCCCCTTTTGTTCCAGTGAAAGGAACTCTGAATGCTTCAGCATACCAAGAGATTTTGGACAATTCCATGCTTCCAACTTTGTGGGAACAGTCTGGGGATGGCCACTTCCTGTGCGAGCTGTGTGTGATAGCTGACCCCATCTGTGCTTCTGTCCCGACCTGTGGGCCCTTAACCTCACCTCTATGGACTTCCCAGGACCTACCCCACCCCCACTCACCTGTCTGATGAGGCCCTGCTGCTTGATGTTTGATTAACTGTTTGTAAAGCCCTTTGAAGTGACTTTTGTTTGCTATACTGGACTATACAAATAAAACTGAATTGAATTGAATTGAATTGAATTGATGTGGAAGAAGAGTCCTGACCTCAACCCAATAAAACACCTTTGGGATAAATCAGAGCAAAGACTAATTGGACGTCTAATTGGTAAACTAATCCAACATCAGACACATAGATGTCTGACGTAGATCAATGCACAGAGTGGGCCAACGTCATATTAAACCCTATGGATTAAGAATGGGATGTCAGTTAAGTTCATATGCATGTAAAGGTGGGTGAGCTAATACTTTTGGAAATATAGTGTATGTTGTTATATTTGTTTAAAAATAACCAAAGCTTCACACAGGCTAAATACATTTACTTATATGTATTTCTGAGAATGCATGAAAAAGGTTTTTACATTACGCCTCCTGAACCAAGAAGAAATGCTCTTCTCTTCTTATAGTAATACTTGGTAATTAATAACTGAAATAACATGATGAAGTTAGCAGGTTATGTAAATACACACTCTGGCAAAGGTTCAGTCACTGCTCAGTATCATTCTGCTTCTTGCATAACCATAGCAATGGTAAACATCAGCTTTAGAACGACAAGCATCTAAGGGCTTGCTTCAACATGCAGATGTAGAGCCACGCGTGCTGTCCCATGGCTGGAGCAAAGCCCCAAACATAAACTGTACCTCCAACCTACAGTCTATCTATACAGACAGGTCTGTGCTGAGCTGAATAAAAGATGACTTTAGCTAAAGTGGGGAGAGAGAAGAGGCGAAGTGATTAGTGTCCACATGCACCTGATCAAACATTGTTTGTCAGAGATCATTGATCCTCTGAGACAACCTACAGTCTGCATCACTGTCTAGATTGCCTTACATCAGTTTCACCTCCTGAGGATACCCTGTTCTAAAGTATTTCCCCATAACATCATCTTCTAACTCAACTAATAGCCTCCTTTTGTTTTACAGCATGTTTGATGAAAGGATTTTCACTGGTAAGGCAACTTGCTTTATATTTTTGAACCATTGTCTCATTCATCTAAGATAAGACCAAATGCAACTTTGGATTTAAAATGTGTGATGCGCTATTTCAAAATCTGCCATTTGTTTTGTTTGCTCAAGCTGCTGGCAAGATTGCAAGAGAGGAGGGCAAGCATGATTTGGGAGCCATACCTGATGAAGGCTTCCTTGATAATCTGAGTGCTCCGACTGCCACTGAAATGCTGGGCAACCCCCAGAGCAGCAGGTCAGTCCTACGAGTTCACCTGCACTATTTACATAAAAGTCTGCAAGTTGCAATCAAATAAAAATAGTGTCGGGCTGGGATTTGTGTGTCCTGGAAGTTCCACAAAGAAAGAGAGAAATATGAAGCAAAGAGGACTGTGAAAATATATTCTCTGAAGTTTAATTTGCTGGTCAGCGTTGCAGAAATAATTGTTGTCCTGCTAATGCCCAACTTAAAATAAAAGCTCTAAACTTTAATTTGATGCAATTTATGAGTATTTTACAGTAGTGAATTAGTCCAGTTTTACTTTATTTATGAAAGCAGGAAAAATATTAAATATATAAAGTACTGTAAATTACTTTTTGCTAAGCAGTTTACTAGAAGGACTTTAGTTAGTCTTTAAAATTTTGTGTTTAATCTTAGTAGGTAGTTCGCCAAGCTTATCAAAGATAGCCAAGACTGTAAACAAACAACTAACTATGAAACATTTCTGATCTCTTTTTATCTCTACATGTCAGACTGTTAAACTTTTTTTATATAATTCTTTATTCTAGTATGTCACCAGCTGTTTGTACAGTACAATTTTATATGAACACAAACAATATATTATTTAATGTGTTTTATGTTATTTTCCAGATCAACAAGTGCTTGTGTGAGTCCTTTGGCTGAGTGTGATGCAGGTACATTGTATTCTCCTCTTCTGCTCTTTTCAAATAGCCACATGAGTCTCAGAGCTTAGAGTTGCTGTGGTCTCCACATGACTTGGTGCCACATCTACCCAATAATGTCCCCCAGGACAGCTTATGTTAGGTCCGTCCAGTCCACTCCTTTATGCTCTTAAGCCACAATGTTGCTGTCGCCCTCGTTTCCCATTTACCTTGCCTTAGTTCAGAACAGACTTCAGTGCCTTTCCCAAGCCTGAGTAAATGGAGAGGGTTGACACAAAAGTGTTTATGTGATACACTGTGTCTAAACAGGTCCTTCAGTAGACTGCAAATCTTTGAAACGGATAAAGACTGAACCTCCAGACGGTGAAGTCCTTCAGGTCACAGTGCCTGGTAAGTTCCCTTCATGTAAATAAAGCTTAAGTTGTAAACAGTGTCAAATTAGGGATGAATAATATAGAAAAACACTTAAAAAACCTCCAGCAGTTTTTTATTAGTCTGTCTGTTAGCAAGATAACTCCAAAAGTAATCTTGTTTTTTTTTTAGGAAATGTTATACAGGAAAAATGGGGTGTAAAAATGTTAAGTAAAATAAGCTGAATGTTTTGTGCGCAGATGCAGGCAGCGGCACGGAGGAGGCCACTGAGTCTGTGGAGACTGCAGTATGTCTATCTGCAGCCCCCCCCTCCACACCTCCTGGCCCCCCCTCTGTCCACTGTCAGCCTAAAGAGAACAACACAGGTAACTCCTTTCTATCTACAGAACACCCCACTGCCCACTTTCTGTACTACCTACTCCCCCTTCCTCCACTGTCTGAATCATACATGCCCTGAAACACATGCCGTCATCTGGACCCTCTCTGAAATCTTCAGGAGGGGCCTGTTTTTTGTACGCACCCCAGTTTGATGCGTCCGTTGAGCCTCCCGTCTCACGCAATCTAATAAGCTGGACGCCAAAATGAAAATGGCTCTCTGATGCTGTGGTCACGCTGCAGTTATGCATCCAGTGTGTTTGGGGCCTTAGCATTGCAGTGCTAGCAGCCGTGCTAATTAGGTGTGTGAAAAGTGCTTTTGAGGCAGACCATAAACTCTTACTTGGGACATACAGGGTGTTTCCCAAATGCCAGGATCTTTCCTTAGGTTGTCATGGATGGATTTTTGGTTCCTCTGAGGCCTTGCTTTGCTCCATATTACCCACAAGTCTTAAAAACAGCACTATAAAATACTAAGTGTGTTTATGTTCATAAAAAACATATTTTAATGTTTGCAAAAAATGTGCAGTAGTGTTTTCTGTCAGAGTGGGAATCAAACTGCCAACCACATAAATTCCTTTAGCTTAAGGTGCCTCCAAAGGAATGATCCTAGTGTTTGGGAAACAGCCTCAAAGTGACTGTATCCACCTCTGACGCATCTTCACCCCCGCACACTGAAAAATCCCACCCTCTAGTCTTTGACATGCACAGAGCTGAAGCTCTTTATGTCAACAGGTAGCTACAGAGACGGCTGGTATCAGTAGGTTAGGTGGGCTACGCTCCTTTGATCATACCTAGCCCATATTTTAATAATTTCATGTAATCAATGATATACAGTATTTTATCTTGTTTACTCATAAATAATAATATGGAAGACCTTAGATATTCCTTTTATCAAACTTTATAAATTGAAGAGACAAATGAATAAATAATTTTCAGAAAGGGTGACTGTAAGGGCAGACTCACACATAAAGTGAGTGAAGCGACCGGTGACCATTCAATTTTCTATGCACACTTGTGCATGGTAGCAATATGCACTCACTGCATATGCAGTGAGCTGTGTTAATCAAGTGATTCAAGAGTAAATTTTAGTTAACAGAAGTCAATTTTATGCATATATGGAGTGCTATTGCCAAAGCTACTGCCAATAACAGAACGAGGTTTGATAGTCACTCATCAGAGACTTGGAGAGGGATTAGTGAAGGGTAAGCCAAGCTTAGAAAAGCAATTTTGACATGTGTAGTGTGAGTCCGCCCTAACAGTCCATCATTTTTTAGATATATGTACTGTATCTTAAATAGATATCCTAAAAATAAGTATGATAAAAATATTCTTATTTAGCTCAATTTTTTTTTATACATTTCTAAAGTTTAAGTTAATTTGAGACATGGTGTGGCATTACCATGTTTTTACTTGAGTACACCTCTTGAATGTTAGAGCTGTAATTTGGTGTCCCAAATATAATAATACTAGAGCTTGTTTGATATGCATTTTTGTAATCCACTTACCTATGATCACCACCAGCTGCCACTGGGTGAACATGACCTGAATAATATCAGTTTTCCTTTTTCCACTAATGCCCTGGTCCCTGAAGTCTGTGCCACCCCTTGCCTTTCACGATAAACTACACTCCCCTCTCATCTAACAAAGTAGATCATAGATTAGAGCTTACATGAACAACTGAGCAGAGACATTTACTCCTGTAGGGAATGTCTTAGCATGTAGTTTCCTTTGCACTCTGGTGCAATTGTTGGAAACAGCTTATTGCATACACATTTCTTCAATTTTTCACAGGGTTAAATGCTCTGCTCATTGTTGACTTCAGTACCTTTTTGTTCTTTTTGATTATTATTTTTTGAAGTTTTCTTTTCTTTCACAAATGACCACAAAGGGAATGGTTTAAAGGTAAGAGCAGTGATATACTAACTATACTATAGTTAAACTATACTGTATAGTTGATATCTTATGTTTACTTACATATGTGCTATACTGTATTAAAGGAAGCCAACTTGCAGTGTTCCTGTTAATGTCTCATTTTCTAATTTTTTTTTTTTTTTTTTTTTTTTTTTTTGTAGCTGAAGCTCCACCTCCAAACACACCTGTCCCAGGTGTCAGGAGATCTTCTGAAGGTAGTGTGATATAAAGTGTACATATGTTTTGTTGGTTTGTTTAATATATATATATCTGTATCTAATGATACAGCTGGTCTGTAAAGGTTTTTGTGTTCTTGTTCAGCTGGCAGTTTGGTGGAGGACATTGGTGAGATGATCCTTCAGCTCAGGAGACAAGTGGAGAGCCTCTTTAGCACCAAGTATGGTGAGTTACCTGCAAGAACAGAGTTATGCCTGATTCAAAGCAAGTTGTTTTGTGCAGTGTTTTAAGTGAACAGTGTTTTAGTCCACTTCTTGCCTTTAAGTAAATGTGCACTTTTCATTTGAACCGCATTAGGGTTCAAAGTGAACTGCACTGAGACCTCAGTTTCAGGCAGACCAGAGTTTACTTGTTCAGACTGCCTCAAGTTTGTTTATGCAATCAGTTTCTCAAAGTGTGTGCTGTGATGTTAGTGCAGGAGTACCGCAAAATGAATCATTGTTTGATCACAAATGTTATTTAATCAAATGAAATGAATTTATTTAAAATTGTTTTCAATAAAAGAAAATTTCCAAAGTGTAATTCCTGTACTTCAAGTTTTCCTTGCAATATAGCAAGGCACAAAGCATGCTGGCTATGAAAATTAAGATGTTGAATACTTCAAGACTGATATTTTGTAGTTTAGTAGCTTGTAATGGCCTAATACTTATATTAACCAACTATAATTATGATTAAAAAAAAGAAGACAGCTCAGAGGACACTGCCGTTGTATCTACCTCCCTGTAGCTTGTATTTTATTGCCAGTTCATAAGGCTCATATTGAGCTCATTGTTCATTGCCAATAGACATCACATTGACAAACAACAAGCTTAGTTTTTTTGGCTTACTTGCCTACCTCCATTGCTATCTTAAATTTACAGGCTGCACCATGGCTATCAAACGCCCTGCCAAACCGGTGACACCGTTGAGACATTTATAAGTAGGGATGGGCATCAAAACCCGGTCCTACCAGAGAACCGATTAAAATTTTTCCAATCCATCGGAATTGTCTGCCTTCAGCAATGCCGCTTTGAGTTTATGTGAGCAGTGGGTTTTGCGCCGAGACCTGCCCCGCCTCTGAGCAGCGGCTCAAACTTTTTAACTTTCACTTCACTGCAAAAGTCGTCTTCGATGAGTAGCCTACAAAGCGCGGCGCTCATTGTGCAGTGCATGTCATTCTCCTCTCTTTAATTAATGCACACACGCTCATGGGACATAGCAGCGCAGAGGTGGAGACACACAAAGCCTGGCGCGCTCGTGTCCCACTGCATGGACACGCCCCACCTGAGGCCAGAGTGCCGCAGAGGTTTCGAGCTAAATGTCCGCACACTGTGACAGCAGTGATTCATTCCCCGTGCATAAGAAATACAGTATGAAAGGGAGTGAGCGATAGAGAGAGAAATCTCTGTAGAAAACGCTGAATCCTCTCTCACCTGTCTGACGCTGATGTGGCCTGTCCCTGCTTTGCGCTGTCACAGTAACACAGACTACAGAATTGAGAAAGCCTCTTGGATAAGAGGTGAAACATCTTCAACCTTAAAAATCAAGTCCAGATGACTGCCTTTGAACCTTTTGTTGAGACTACTGTTTAGTTTAATAAGGTTAATGAGTGGTTTATTAAGACAGACAGGTGCAAAGCTGCTTCTGCTGCCCCTAAATTAATATTAAAGTCACAATCCTTTTTATTTAGGTTAAAGCATACATTTCCAGTAATTTAACAGCTGTACATTCAATACATGTTACTTCTGTTTAGTGAGCCCAGTTTAAAATAGGCCCACATACATGAAAATACAAATAAGCTTCTATTTCTGCTTCATAATAAACTTTATGGCCACAAATCTAGTTAATTTTTATTCACAGCTATATTAGGAATCAATAGGAGAATTGATAAAGAATCGCGTTGATAAGCAGAATCGACAATGGCATTGCCTGCCTATTGTCTGATCTTCTACTACTTCTTCTCATTATTATTGAGTGTTTGCGTAACATTACGCAAACACTAATTGTTTTGCTGATTGTTTTATTATATCTTTTCCAAATTTTCTTTTCGTTTCACGCCTTCAGCAGTTTAACAGATTTTTGCCATTTATGCCTTAAAACGTTTCTGGTCATTGGGAGAATTATGCTATTGCTTTTGGCAATTTTGCTACTTGTGTTTTTTGTGCAATATCCCATTTTAGGTCATATTTTTGCCGTTGACTTATAATGGGGCTTCTGCTAATTCATGTTTTTTGCATATTTTTCTGCAATTTATGGCCTTTATGCTCATTGTGCTTATTCTGCCATTGGTTCTGCTACTTTTAAGCAGTAATTCAGCAATTTAAAGTGTTTGTGGTTTGTGCTATTTTAGGCCATTTTTCTGCCCCATTTATTTCTAATGGGACTTTTTGCCCATTAGAAATAAATTGGTATACTTATATATATATATATATATATATATATATATATATATATATATATATATATATATATATATATATATATATATATATATTTATCCATCCTTATACTTCTTGTGCATTTTTTGTACCACCAGCCTTTCATCATTTTAGTGATTTGTGCAATTTCAGTCCATCTTCCCTCTATTCAATTCTATTGTGCCACCTGCCAAATTATGCAATTCTACCCCATTCTGCCTTTTCTCCCTATCCTTTTGCTTTTTTAAGTTTTTCTGCTTTTTTAAGCTTCTTCTGCTTCTGCTACTTTTAACCAATAATTCTGCCTTTTACAGTTTTTGCATTTTAGGCCATCTTTCTGCCCCATTCATTTTTAATGGGACTTCCGCAAATTAAAAATTTTCTGCTTTTTTTTCTGTAAATTTTGCCCTTTTTGCTCATTCTGCTTATTCTTCTTTTGCTTCTGCTACTTTTAACCAATAATTCTGCCTTTTACAGTTTTTGCAGTTTGTGCCTATCATTTTTAATGGGACTTTTGCAATATATCTAATATATATATATATATATATAAAAAAATAAAAAAAATTGTCCTCTCGCCCTCCGCGGGCGGTTTCATCCATCCAAGCTCGGGTCCTCTACCAGAGGCCTGGGAGCTTGAGGGTTCTGCGCAGTATCTTTGCTGTTCCTAGGACTGCGCTCTTCTGGACTGAGATGTCTGATGTTTTTCCTGGGATATGCTGTAGCCACTCTTCCAGTTTGGGGGTTACTGCCCCGAGTGCTCCGATGACCACGGGCACCACTGTTGCCTTCACTTTCCAGGCCTTCTCAAGTTCTTCTTTGAGGCCTTGGTACTTCTCCAGTTTCTCGTGTTCCTTTTTCCTGATGTTACAATCGCTTGGTATTGCGATGTCAACCACAACGGCTTTCCTCTGCTGTTTGTCCATCACCACAATGTCCGGTTGGTTCGCCACTACCATTTTGTCTGTCTGGATCTGGAAGTCCCACAGGATCTTAGCTCGGTCATTCTCTATCACCTTTGGAGGTGTTTCCCATCTTGACCTTGGGACTTCCAGACTGTACTCTGCACAGATGTTCCTGTACACTATACCAGCCACTTGGTTATGACGCTCCATGTATGCTTTCCCTGCCAGCATCTTACAGCCTGCAGTTATGTGTTGGATTGTCTCAGGGGCCTCTTTGCACAGTCTGCACCTGGGGTCTTGTCTTGTATGGTAGATCTTGGCCTCTATTGCTCTGGTGCTCAAGGCCTGCTCCTGTGCAGCCATGATCAGTGCCTCTGTGCTGTCCTTCAGTCCAGCCCTTTCTAGCCATTGGTAGGATTTCTCGATGTCAGCCACTTCAGTTATCTGTCGATGGTACATCCCATGTAGGGGCCTTTCCTCCCATGATGGTTCCTCCAGCACCTCGTCCTCTGTTTTCCACTGCCTGAGACATTCACTGAGAACTTCATCTGTTGAGGCCATCTTCCTGATGTATTCAAGGATCTTGGATGTTTCATCCTGGACAGTGGTTCTGACACTCACTAGTCCTCTGCCTCCTTCCTTGCGCTTAGTGTACAGTCTCAGGGTGCTGGATTTGGGGTGGAACCCTCCATGCATGGTTAGGAGCTTCCGTGTTTTCACATCTGTGGTCTGAATCTCTTCCTTTGGCCAGCTTATTATTCCCGCAGGGTATCTGATGACCGGCAGGGCATAGCTGTTGATTGCCCGGACTTTGTTCTTGCCATTGAGCTGACTCCTTAGGACTTGCCTTACTCGTTGGAGGTATTTGGCTGTGGCTGCTTTTCTTGTGGCCTGGTCCAGGTTGCCATTTGCTTGTTGGATTCCAAGGTACTTGTAGCTGTCCTCAATGTCTGCTATTCTGCCGTCTGGGAGTGGGACCCCTACTGTATGGACTACCTTCCCTCTCTTTGTCACCATCCGCCCACACTTCTCAAGTCCGAATGACATTCCGATGTCATTGCTGTAGATCCTGGTTGTGTGGATCAGTGAGTCAATGTCTCTCTCGCTCTTGGCGTACAGCTTGATATCATCCATGTAGAGGAGGTGACTGATGGTGGCCCCGTTCCTGAGTCGGTACCCATAGCCAGTCTTGGTGATTATCTGGCTGAGGGGGTTCAGACCTATGCAGAACAGCAGCGGGGACAGAGCATCTCCTTGGTATATCCCACATTTGATGGACACTTGTGCAATCGGCTTGCAGTTGGCCTCAAGGGTGGTCTTCCACTGCCTCATCGAGTTTGCAATGAAGGCTCTTAGAGTCCTGTTGATGTTATACATCTCCAAGCATTCCATGATCCATGTGTGTGGCATTGAGTCATAGGCTTTCTTGTAATCAATCCAGGCGGTGCACAGATTAGTGTGTCTGGCTTTGCAATCCTGAGCGACTGTTCTATCTACGAGCAGCTGGTGTTTAGCTCCTCTGGTGTTTTTACCAATGCCTTTCTGTGCTGTGCTCATGTACTGATCCATGTGCCCACTTATCTTAGCCGCTATGATGCCTGACATGAGCTTCCATGTGGTGGGGAGACAGGTTATTGGTCGATAGTTGGATGGGGCCGTTCCCTTCAGGGGATCCTTCTGGATCAGGATTGTCCGGCCTTCAGTTAGCCATTCAGGGTGGGTCCCATCCTTTAGCAGCTGGTTCATTTGTGCTGCCAGGCGCTCATGGAGTGAAGTTAGCTTTTTCAGCCAGTAGGTGTGGATCATGTCAGGCCCTGGTGCTGTCCAGTTTTTCATACCTGAGACTCTTTGTTGGATGTCTGCCACTGTGATGGTTACTGGTTCTTGTTCAGGGAGGTTGCTGTGATCTGCTCTTAGATCCTCCAACCACTGTGCACTGTTGTTGTGTGACGCCTCCTTCTCCCATATGCCTTTCCAGTATTGTTCAGTCTCCAGCCTTGGTGGGTCTGCTCTGTTGTTATTACCCTGCCACTGAGAGTACACTTTAGCTGGTTGAGTTGAGAACAGCCGGTTTATTCGCCTTGCTTCGATTTCTCTCGTGTACCTCTTTAGTCGGGTGGCCAAGGATTGGAGTCTTTGCTTGGCAGTTTCCAATGCTTCAGGTATGGACATCTTGCTGTACCTCTTGGGTGCTTGTTGTTTCATTGCACCTTTCTGGAGCTCTGACAGTTGGCTCACTTCTCTCCGAGTTGCCTTGATTTTAGCTTCTAACCTTCTTTTCCATGGTGGATATGGAGCTTTATGGTTGCTCTTTGGTTGATAGCCAAGCTCCTCAAGGATCACTGCTGCTGAAGTGTATATCAGCTCATTGGTTTCAGTGATGGTCATCGTAGGTATTGTTCCCAAAGCTGCATTCACATCTTCCAGGAGACTTTCTGAAGGTACTTCACTCAGCCTGTGTAACTGGTGTCGGGGTTGCCTGGTCTTCATTTTAGCCATGATCTTATCTCTCAGGTCAGTTGCTGCCTCGCTCAGCTCGATGGTGCTTATTGGGGCTTCGTACCCAAATTCTGGATGGGGAGTTGGTGTTAACTCCCCTCTGACCTTGCGTCCTGGCTCCCCCTTATATATATATATATATATATATATATATATATATATATATATATATATATTAGGGCGGTGAAAATTATTGCATTAACGCAGTGCGTTAATTTATTGATTTAATCGCGTTAATTTCAATTGACACATCGATTAATTTGATCACAACAAAAATATTACGATGACACTGACAGAGGCAGCAACCCGCCGTGGGTCTTCCAGCGTAAAAGAACAACACATTTTCGTTTCCAGCCATCAGGCACGTTCGAGATGAGCCAGACCTGCGCAGTTTCGATCGGTGTCGGTCTGTGCGCAGTGCACGCCGGTTAGATTTGTGTCTGACTTGCTCCCGACTTGCTCTGATGCCACAAGTGCGACCGTCACCGAAAGCTCGTGAGATCCAAACGAGGCCAGCGTCTGAGCCGCCGCAGTTCATCAAGAGCAACTGCGGAGGTTGCACGGCTCAGTTCATGATGTTGTGAGCTCCTGAGGAGCGCCTCATTAACACAGAGACTGCGGTCAAGCACGGGACAGAAAAGTTCTTGCAAATCAGTTTAATGCATTTATTTTCAAAATCATATCCAACACACGAGAAGTGGATTTCGGGCGTGATGGTGCGTGATCTGAGCCACAAACTGTCCAACTTCACTACAGGTGTATTTCCCCTCCTCCTGTTGCAGCCGTGCATTCTCGTTCACAATCCAGGCGAGGGGCAGTTCATCTGGAACGAGCCTAATGCAACAAGCGAACGAGCTAAAGCAACATGAGTGACCAAAAAGACATATTGCTAAATGGACAATTCCACTTCAAATCGTCACCAGACGGCAATATAGACAAAACAAAAGTTATGTGCAGTCTATGTAAGGATGAGTTCAATTACCACTGGAGTAACACAGTTCCCTCCTTGAACCGCCACCTTATCGTGGTGGAGGGGTTTGATTGGGAGGAACAGCCTCCCCGATCTGAACCCGAGTGGTGTTTTGTTATTGGACTTCTGTGCTAGTCACAGTTTGTCCATAACAAACACCATGTTCGAGCACAAGGGTGTCCATCAGTGCACGTGGCACCAGGACAACCTAGGCCGGAGGTCGATGATCGACTTTGTTGTCGTCTCATCTGACTTTCGGCCGTGTGTCTTGGACACTCGGGTGAAGAGAGGGGCTGAGCTGTCAACTGATCACCACCTGGTGGTGAGTTGGATCTGCTGGTGGAGGAGGAGGCCAGACAGACTTGGCAGGCCCAAACGTATTGTGAGGGTCTGTTGGGAACGTCTGGGTGAGCCTCCTGTCAAAGGGGTCTTCAACTCCCACCTCCAGGAGAGCTTCAACCAGATCCCGGGGGAGGTTGGAGACATTGAGTCTAAGTGGACCATGTTCTCCACCTCTATTGTCAGCGCGGCTGTTCAGGGCTGTGGCCGTAAGGTCTCTGGCGCCTGTCGTGGCGGCAACCCCTGAACCCAGTGGTGGACACCGGAAGTAAGGGATGCCGTCAGGCTGAAGAAGGAGTCCTACCGAGCTTGGCTGGCTCATGGGACTCCTGAGGCAGCCGACGGGTACCGGCAGGCCAAGTGTGCCGCTGCCCGGGCGGTTGTGGAGGCAAACACTCGGATCTGGGAGGAGTTCGGGGAGGCCATGGAGGAGGACTATCGGTCGGCCTCGAGGAAATTCTGGCAAACCGTCCGGCGCCTCAGGAGGGGGAAGCAGTGCTTCACCAACACTGTTTACTGTGAGGGTGGGAAGCTGTTGACCTCGACTGGGGAGGTTGTCGGGCGGTGGAAGGAATACTTCGAGGATCTCCTCAATCCCACCGACACTTCCATTGAGGAGGCAGAGGCTGGGGACTCGGGGGTGGACTCATTCATCACCCAAGCTGAAGTCACCGAGGTGGTTAAAAAGCTCCTCGGTGGCAAGGCACCGGGGGTGGATGAGATCTGCCCTGAGTACCTCAAGACTCTGGATGTTGTGGGGCTGTCGTGGCTGACATGTCTCTACAACATCACGTGGCGGTCGGGGACAGTTCCTCTGGACTGGCAGACCGGGGTGGTGGTCCCTCTCTTTAAGAAGGGGGACCGGAGGGTGTGTTCTAACTATAGGGGGATTACACTTCTCAGCCTCCCCGGGAAAGTCTATTCCAGGATTCTGGAGAGGAGAATTCGGCCGATAGTCGAACCTCGGATTCAGGAGGAACAATGCGGTTTTCGCCCCGGTTGTGGAACAGTGGACCAGCTCTATACTCTCCATAGGGTGCTTGAGGGTTCGTGGGAATTCGCCCAACCTGTCCACATGTGCTTTGTGGATTTGGATGTGATTTGTGCAATTTCAGGTCATGTTTCCTCTATTAAATTTTTTGTGCCACCTTCCACAATCTTGCCATTCTGCCTTTTTTCCCTTTCTTTTTTAATTTTTTTCTGCACTTCTAAGCTCCTTCTGCTTATTATGCTTGTTACTTTTAACAAATATTTCTGCATTTTAAAGTTTTTGCAATTTGTGCTATTTTATGCCATAAATTTTCAGCTTACGCAACTTCTAGTTATTATCATTATTATAGGCCCTATTACATTGTTACGCTCAATATCACCACAGATGAGGTGGTTGAAAGATAAAAATGTAATTTAGGGATGCCATGGAATGGAAAAAATATGTATAGAGGTGCCCAAAGCCTAAAGTTTGAGACCCACTGGTCTATGCAATCACACCTCCACAAATGAATTGGACTTTCCATGAAACAACACCAGAGTTCAATTAAAGCTGGTGACAAGTGTGAACAAATTCTTAGTATTCAAACTGCTCTTGCAGCTGAATTAGAGATGGGGCATTGAGACATTCTTAGACCATACCTTTCAGCCCTGTTTACATGTTTTTGTGTAGTCCTCCTAACTGCATATCTAACAAATTTTAACACATTGTTTAAATGTGTTTTCTGTCCTCAGCTGAAGCTCTTGGTCTCCCTGAACCATGTAAAGTACCATACTCAAAGTTTCAGATGTACCCAGAAGAACTGTTTGTCACCGGGCTGCCTGAAGGAATCTTCCTTCGAAGACCCAACTGCTTTGGAGTGGCCAAGCTCAAAAAGATCCTGGCTGTTAGCTCTGAGATCCAGTTCGTCATCAAGAGGTAAGAGTGCGTGACAGTAAGTAAAGGTGAATGAAACATTTAGAAATAACCTGATGTGCTTTCCCTCAGGCCTGAGCTGTTGACCGAACAAGTCAAACAAGAGCTTCCATCTGTTCCAGACTCAGGTACTTCACCACAAACACCATCCCATTGGTAAGATGCAAGAGGAACACAAAACAGTGATTTTTAAAGTATTTTTAAACAAAGATATTCAACATTAAACATGACGTGGATGTACATAATTTTGTCCACATAATTGTTGCCAGGCACCCCAGTGCCGATTATGGGATAATTTTACAAGTATTTGCATGCATTGCTGTTTATGTGGGGTTTTAACATCATTTGAATGTAAGACAACATAAGAGACAACATATGAGTGGCTCAGGCGGTAGAGGGGGTTGTGCTGTAATGTAGGTTCAAGCCCCACTCCTTCCTGTTCATACTGTCAATGTGTCCTCCAGATTCTCTTTACTTTGGTGTATGAATGAGTGTGTGTGGGTGAATGAAGTGCCTTTGCAAGTAGAAAAGTGTTTTATTGATTTAAAATTCTACGCAGGGATACATAATATAGTAGTAAAATGTTGCATTTATGTTTTTGTTCACACACTGTGACAGTGGAGTGTATCAGCTGTGTTGTGTCACACACAACAGTAACCCAAATTCAAAATGCTTTTTTAAAAGCAGAACATAATCTTTTTCAGTAAGGTTAGTAAAGTAAGGAATTTAGGAAAAGTAAGGTTTATCTGTGGCTGACTCACAGAAAGCAGTTTAAATATTTGTGCTGTCAGTTTGTTCAAAAGAACATGACTAGTTAGGAGATATATTAATCAAACTTTTATTTTTGGCACAGCCTAGTTGTATTAATGTCTTGTATATCTTAAAATGTAAATAAACTCTAAAACTTTATTTTGTTTACAGAGCTGGAAGCCAAGGAGGCAGCAGTAAGCGAGAACACCGCTGCTCTCTCCAAGAGGCCTGGCTTTTCTGGTACCTTTACATTTAGCACCTTTACACTCAAAGTGAATTATTGCCTGATTATAAACTACTACTACGGTAGGACTGTAGTTCCAGACATTGCTTTCCATCCACCATGATGGGAGTAGAGAATAAAGGGTGCATTATGTGAACACTGCAGCGCAAATGTAGATCTTAGTTCAAGAACTTTAATTTATTTTATGAGCTATATTTATCTAAAATATTTTGAATCAGTGTCCCTGACCTTATGTGTAACACACTCTGTTTGCTATTGATTATGTTGATTTATGCTAATTAGCAAAGTGCCTTTTGATTTCATCAAAGGCTGTTATTTTATTACTTTCCCAACAAAAAATACCTTGTTTGACTTGCATGTTACTTAGATTAAAGTTGGACAAAGTGCTGAGCTGCTTTTTGAGAGAGTTAACACACTTGAATAAATAAAAAAAACAATGATCTGTGTGTACAGGCATACTCATCAGATGGCCTCCGGACCATCTCCTCACACATTCACATAACTGATTGTTCCAGACATAGCAATAAGGCCGGCCAAGGATCACATCCGGGTATGAAGAGTGTGGGGGGGATTGTGTCCAAACAACCAGGCGCTCCGCAAGATTTCAGGAGATTGTCCGGGTGTCTGCATGTGTAAAGGGCTTCAGACAGATAAAGATGTCTAGTTAGATATCCTGAGCAATGAGCATAGTCTAAGTAAGCTCTGATCGTGATTGTACTGACTGGCAAATGCACACAAGAAAGACTTTATAACCCATAATACTTTATAACCCATAACAGAATAATTTAGTTCTCTTCTGTGTGTTATAACTTTAGAGTGCCTAGAGTCCAAGCTCTCCAGGATTGACCTGGCCAACACGCTTCGAGAGCAGGTCCAAGATCTCTTCAACAGGAAGTATGGGGAGGCGTTAGGTATCAAGTACCCCGTCCAAGTGCCTTACAAGAGGATCAAGAACAACCCAGACTCTGTCATCATCCAGGGCCTGCCCCCTGGAATCCCCTTTAGGAAACCCTGTACATTCGGCTCCCAGAACCTAGAGAGGATTCTGGCTGTGGCTGATAAAATCAACTTTACCATCACTAAGTATGTCTTCTGCTCAATATGCACTTCTTTACCTCTCTTTACTCTGTATATGATAGTATAGATAATTGCACATAACACCATGTATCGCTATGCAAGTTTATAAAAAATGTGAAAAGGTATTTTTTTCCACTGAGCAGATTCTGTTGAATCTGGACCAAACCCTTCAGACCTACTGACATGTAAGAGCAAAAGGGTAATTTACTGTGTAGAGAGGTTGGTCAGTGATTGGGATGGGTACCAAAACCCCGTACTATAGCAGCACCGGTGCCACGTCATGACGGTCCCCGTGGACCAATAAGCTTCTGCCTTAACGGTATTGAGTTGTCACAGTAAATGCCGTGCCGTCAAATATGTGCGTAAAATCTTTTCACTCGTCTTTTAAATGATGAGACATTGCGTCTCACTCAGCTCAGCTTGTCTGTGTGAGTGGAGCAGAGCAGGCAGGGCTTGCTGCACACAGCAGCGCGCTACAGCAGCGAAGACTCACAGACGGAGAGAGGAAAAAGTGTGGCTCAACTTCACCAAAGTAGACAGATACTGCACACGGACATGGCGAGGACAAGTGTGGCATGACAGCACAACAAGTGGCAAAGAACACAGAAAGATGGTATGCTAATGCTAGCAGCCCACAAGTGGAGTAAGTTACCATAAGAACCAACAAAACCCAGTGTTTACCCTTGAGTGCACTTGTGAATTTCCCTAAAACGCAGTTGTGGCCGCAAACAGCTTATCCATTTATTTATATAAAAATAGGCTACTGTTTTTTCTTAAATTATACTTATACTATATTTTTATTTAGATTTACATTAATAATATTTTAGATACAATTTTCCAAACATAAAGTAGCCTATATTGTGAATGAAAAATGCCCCAAAAGGTTAAAAAAAAACGTAATTAAGGTTCTTTATTAGATTTTTCTCAAATAAGAGTACCGTTTAAAGACCAGATCGATAAGCAGTATCAATAAGAGTAGTAGTATCGGTAAAATCTTGAAGATACCCATCCCGAGTCAGTGTCAGCAAATTTCATGTAAACCATTCAACATAAAAAATGTAGACTCTCAATATTATACAGAGTGACCCCACTGGCCTCTGTGATGTTTGCTTCTATGGGGAGCTTTGCCTGTCCACAGGGCAAATTACCTTATTATTATTATTACACTTTGTCATCTTGCAAGACATTACAACCTGCTCCATTGGATTTGGGTGAAGCCCCCCACTGTTGTCCCCATGGAGCCCCAGCTCTGGGCTGTCCTGGGGGTGTACTCCTATATTTTTAAATGGGTATGACCCATTGCTGGGTGACCTGATGGAGCTGCTGTGGGCAATATTTTGTTTTGAGTTTATCTGGCAGTGTGTGTGAGTAACCTTTGAACCTACTTAACTATTCCACTTTGTTCTTGACAGACCTTTTCAAGGACTCATTCCAAAACCAGGTTTGTGTTCGATTTTTTTTCAGTGAGAAATGATTGGTCATTGGTCATTTGCTGTGAGTTTTTTATGGTATTACACAGTAGTATCTATATTTCTTTCAGCCCCTCGCCGTGTAACTTTACTGAAGAAGGCCTATGCGTCAATAACAGGTGAGTGCTGCCCCCAAGTGTTCAGTTTACTGTTTTTCTCAGTCGCTTTGGTACATTTGTCAGTTCAGAATTTAAATTTTAAAACTACTTGTTCAACCCCCAACCATATTATCTGGTGTCTCTATTGTAAGAATTTTTCAAATTACTTAAATTAACCAAAAAGTTTATATTTCTGTGTTACAGATGAAGAGGACATCAGTCGAATGGGAGAGAAAGGGCTGCTGCGAGAGCAGGTCAAGGAGCTCTTTAACAAGAAATATGGTCAGTATGGATTTTTGATTGAACATAGTCATGTGGGGAAAAAAAGAGTCTTAAAATGTTTTCAACATTCACGAGATATATACTGTATATAAGGTATTAATCCCAAATGTTTTAGGCAAAAGTGTTTTTCACACAAATGCGCAGTTTTCCACACATTTGTTCAAACACAGTTCTAAGATATGGTGTGCTTAAGGCCAGAGGAAAACTGGGACATCTCTATGTCTCTGAACAGTAATCACCTCAGTGAATAGGCCCGTTTTAAGATCTTTTCACCTCACACACATGCTCCAAAGATGTAAGCTGCATATGCAGCAGCAGTAGATCAGTACAGCTTGCTGAATGAGAGTTACACAGTAACAGCAAGTGGTTGTCCGGATTGTGCATGAATCCACCGCTGAACACAGGAGCAACACAACATGTTCTGAGTCATTATCTTGTTGGAAGCTAAAACGACGACCCAGACCCAGTTTTGCTGCAGACTGCTTAAGCTGTTCTTTCAAAATTGTCACATATCATTCTTTCTTCATGATTCCTTCTACCTTGATGAGATTTCCAGATACACTAAAGAATACTCCTAGTGCTGTATTCATGGTGGGTACAGTTTTCTTTGGGTTATCGGTCTCTTCCTTCTCCCGTCTAAATTAGAAAAATCTGTAAAAGTAAATATATCGTTTAGATAGAGTGGAATATTTCAAGCATTTTTGTTCTTTTAATTTGGATTTACAGGGCTTGCAAAAGTTATTTTTTAAAGAAACTGGCTGCGACTGCTGTATCCAAGTATACTGTATTAAAGTACTAAAAAGGTGAAAAGAAAGAAAAGGAAAAACTCATTCAACAATTTGAAGGAAGTTTACAGGGAGTGTACTGAGGCTGGAGTCAGTGCATCAAGAGCCATCACACACAGACGGATCAAGAAATCTGTGGCAGCATCTTCCCTGGGCTTAGGTAATGCACCACTGTGTTTCCTGAAGTAACACTACTGCTCACAAGCTTCATGGAGATGTTGACTTCAATTAAGCAGTGTGGGATCCTGCCCACAATGCCTACAGTACCAAGACCTGGTTAAATGACCATGTGTGCTTGATTGGCCCCAAGCTTTCTGGACCTGAAGCCCATAGAGAAACTGTGGAGTATTGCCAAGAGGAAGATGAGCTGAAGGGTGCTATCAGGGCTTCTGTTTCATAATATTTGCATTGTTTTATGTAGTATTCTAATTTGATAAGATACCGAATTTTGTTTTTTAAGCCATACACATCAAAATAAAAATGCTTGTAATATTTTATTCTGTATGTTCAGAATTTATAACATGTATTTTACTTCTACATGATATACCAGATTATTGAGATGCACTTGCATCTGTACTACCCAAACAAGGAATACTAAATCAAACTATTAAAATACTGCCTAATACATTATTACATACAGACATTTTTTAATCTAGGGTAAATCTGATAGTCCTCCCATTACTGTAATTGCTGATGCCTTCATTCATCACTTTTCCCACTCACCACACAGTCCTCTTCTCTTCATTTAGATATGTTATTTCAGTAACAACCCATACTAGCTCCTTCTTCAGAGAAATCAGCTAAACTTAGGTCCCATGGGGCCTTCTCCCAGCAGTGGTACAGGTCCAAATGGCATTGAGGTCAAGTTTATCAAACTAGCATCCCATGCTCTTTCATTTCCATGTGGCTGAACTCTTTAATCTATGAAGTGTCCCTTGCCTGTTAATGCCATTCCACTGCATAAAGGGGGAGACTCAATTAAATTATTAACATTGTGATAAAAGCAGTGTGACTTTGATGCAGCTTAACTTTGTTCTTTGTTTCGTGATAATGTAATATTGTAATCTTATATTAATAATAACGAGCAAAACCAAAACACAAAATTGTCTTTCTTCCCAGATGACAACACCAAAAAGAAATAAAAATCATCCGTGTCCTGTCTATATTTTACATGTTTGTACATATAAGCATTACATTGCCATTACATTGCCACAGCGGTTTTAGTACAGGATAGTTCTCATTGGTCTGTTGTATGAGCTGTAGCCTGGCTGGAGTGTGTTGACTGTGATACACTATGGCTGATGGTGTATGTAGACAATAACATAATGAAGCTAGAGACATGGGTTGTCTGGATAGCTGTCATTTTGCCTACTTTCCTCTGCATCCGAGGGCAGTTGCTTTACACCTCTTTGCTGGCTGTGCAAATAGCAATATTTTATGCTCTCTAAAGAAAACAAAATGTTTAGAAAAAACTTTCATGAGGTGGTTTATAATTTTGTCCCTCACTGTATACATTAAATCAGTGTGAGACTGTTGTTTAAAAAAGTGGCTATGCTGTTTTAGGTGAAGCGCTGGGCCTGGGCCGGCCCGTCCTGGTGCCATACAAACTGATCCGGGGCAGTCCAGACTCAGTGGAGATCTGTGGCCTTCCAGACAACATCCCCTTCAGAAACCCAAACTCATACGACGTAACAAGCCTGGAGAAGATCCTCCAATCACCAGAGGAAGTCAGCTTCAACATCAAACAGCAGCTCCAGTGAGATCTTGTTTACATTTATTCAAACATTACAAAAAAAATCTGTGTACACATCCCACACATTGTACTTTAAGGATTTTACTTCAGGGCTTTTCTATTATCTGCTCAAGATTATTATATTATTATTTATACAATTGTATGAACAAAGATTGTGTTTGTTAAGGTGAGATCTGTTGATTGTATCATGTTTTTCTCTTTCCCACACAGGCCTTTTGCAGAGATTGGTAGTCAGTCTTGTAATACAGGTGGGTGCTGTTTTATGGTAGCACAAGCACACCTAATTATAGCTAATATGCACAATTGCACAATGTTTCTATTCTTTGGTGCATGTATGTATGCAGAGGTTACAGTGGTGTATACAACTTGTGTAGTCCAAATAGTTTCATGTCATTTTAAAATGCTCCACATAGGGATTTCAACAGATGCGACCTAAACTCCTGAAGATGGGCATAAAATGTGATTCATCTTGAGTATTTAGCTTTGTCTTTTGGCATTTCCAGTTTACAGTACCATTGTAAAAGATGTGGTGAAAACATGCTTCTCTGCTGCCTGTAGAACATGAAATAACAAACAAATTGTGGTGTTTGTTGTGCTCAGTAGGAACAGAAGTTTCCACCAATCAACGGAAACGCAAAAGAGTCCAGGAAAGCAGCCAAATACCTGCCTCATCTGAGCGAGGGAAATCAACTAATCAAATTCCAGTCATGGTGGGTTTCAAACATAAAAATCTTTGGAGACATTTGAACAACAAACAATTGAAGTGGGCTTAGTGGGTATTTTGTGTCAAGGTAACATGAAAACAAACTCCAGCAAGTCTAACTGACTGGCCTGAAGAGACAATTTCTTTTACCACTATTATTCTCTTGGGGCCGGAGGGTTCTCTAGTGTTTGTCTAACTGTCTGGTTTCTGTATGACCAGAGCAGGAACTTGGTTTGCACTGGCAATAAGGTTCCTGTGCTTTCTGGACTCTGACAGGGCTGCCCTTTGTCACCGACACAGGGGCTGGCGAAAGTCCAGTCTTGAAACTACAGGATCTTGTCTCTGCTTCTTATGGACAATAATGTTGAGCCAGGACCTACAATATGCACTAGGATAGGATATACAGCCGAGTGTGAAGCAGCTGTAATGATAACCAACACCTCCAAGGCCATGGCCATGTCCCACAAGAAGGCGAAATATTCCAAAAGTATTCAAGGCAGACATTCCACGAGTGAGAAATAGCTAGCTAAATTTGGATGTCATGTATTGGCATTTTGTGATGACAAATTGATCCAGCTTTATTAAATAATAGCAATAAACAGAGCTTAGTTGTTTGGAGAGCTGGATAATGAAATGTTCAGATAATATACTTTTTAATCATGATTGAGGATGATTTTTGACTGAAACTAACCATAATTCTGTCCTGTGCTGCAGCAGTGGCCTATGTATATGGTGGACTACAGCGGAGTCAACGTGTCAGTCCCTGGGAAAGTCAACTACTAAAATGACTAAGATATCGTATGTACAACTCTGCCAACACTAACACTTAAGAGACGACTGAAGAAATTGGAGACAAACTGTGGTTAACTCTAAACAGCAGCACATTTGTGAATAAGAACACTGAAGGACGACTATAGGGCTCATCTCTGCCCAGAGATTTATGGAGTTTCTCTTTACTAAGGTCACGCACCATTTGGATGTCATGTATTACTGACAAAAATGATTTCATACCCATGTGGTTCCAAAATACTGAGATATTTGTAATTTTTATTTATTATATTTATTAAGCTATAAAATTATGTGCAGGGATGTAAATGATAATGTTTTGTTTTTTTAGCTCCTAAAAGAACTGAAGTGCAGAATGAAGTGTCTTATGTAA
Organism: Bostrychus sinensis; assembly: GCA_020698575.1. Lineage (NCBI taxonomy): Eukaryota > Metazoa > Chordata > Actinopteri > Gobiiformes > Eleotridae > Bostrychus > Bostrychus sinensis. The sequence continues at coordinate 41,563,288 of CM036244.1, read as the reverse complement.
GTCTGAGCTGGTCCTGAAGCAGCAACCTTCACTAAACCTCAGCCCTTCATTTAGACCCATGTAAAATGTCTCATAGAATCAGCTGAATGTAACATGTAACAAAAGAGTAGTATGTTATTCTGCAACCACTCTCTGGACTAACCATATTTATATGCTGTACCTTAACGCCAGGTAGGCCTTTCAAATAAAATAAGTTGCCTTGCACTTTCACTCTACTGGCTTTGTCTTTACTCCACAGATTCCAGTTCCTGTTTAGACATCATCACAGACAGAGGCAGAGGGCTGAGTTGATTCTCTTTATTGCCGAAGCTAGTTTCAAATGATGCTGTTTACATGTTATTGAGCAACTGCAGCACGCGCAAAGAAAACAGTTTAGCGCCCTTTCCTTCAAACTGTACCAATCATCTATGTTAACAAATCCATGTCTCCAAAAAAAAGTAAAAAATCATGAAAAATGAAAGTCATGTCTCAGTTAAAAAAAAAAGCTTAAAAATGGATTGAATGTTGTTTCTAAACAAGCTTTTATAAATTGAGGCGGAGCATGAATTTGAATATAAATATTTTTTTCTTTTGAGAGATGGGTTTATTTTTGGTGCAATTTCGAGTGGACAAAACCAATTTTGATGATGCACCTTTTCAAATTGAGACATGGTTTTAATTTTTCATTAAGTGTGTGTATGTATATATATGTATATATATGTATATATATATATATATATATATATATATATATGTATATATATATATATATATATATATATATATATATATATATATATATATATATATATATATATATATATATATATATATATATATATATATATATATATATATATATATATATATATATATATATATATATAAAAACCAAAATGCTTCTTTGGCCACTAGAAAAATAAAGCAGTTTATATATAAAACTGCTTTATTTTTCTAATGGCCAAAGAAGTATTTTTGTTGATGCACCTCAGGGCCACTGTAGAGTGTATCTTGTCTAAGTATGATGTAGTAAAAATAATTAACTAGAAAGACTGCCAAGGCACTGGCTCTATGTCACAACGATAACGTTATAAAGCCCAGACCTGGGGTCAAACCAGGTATTTTCAAATTCAGGGGAAAATCCACCTAAGTCCTTTTGGGTTTTGCAACCCAGAATCTACTCACACTATTTCTATACTCAGTCCTTGAGGCTGGACTTAGTACTATTGGTCCTACCTTGGGATTGTGAAGTCTCTTGTTATTTTAAATCCAGATAGATTAGGGTCTGAGTTAGGGTGTGGATCTACACAAACTATTAATTTCCTAAAAGATTAATCAAAACCCAAATTCCTTTTTGCATTATCTCGATCCCAACAAATGTACCATTAGACAAACCAATGCTAGTGATAACATAACCTCCTTGCCAAAAAATAAAAATGTGATCCTTACCATGAAGCATTGAGGTGGTTCACCATCTTTGAATAGATGGAAACTGACCCAAAGGTCCAACAACAACCCAAGAGCTCCAGGCCTCACTGAGCAGGAAACATGTTTGTGAGGAGAAGCAGTTTATGTCTACACATAACATGGAAGCACATGGAAGGTTTACAAATAAATTGGAGTGCCATGTTTGGAGAAAATCTGACATGTCAGAGACTCACACATGGTGGGAGTGGAACCTCAAGAGAATTCTCCAAAACAACAGTCAATCTTAATGTGGTGAAGAACAGGCCAAATGTCCTCTGTGATGTTGAACAATCTGCACACTTAATCCAATGGTTTGCCCAAATGTTATTTCATTTTGTCTTCATTAAAAAATGTTATTAACCTCATAAAGACTGATGACAAGAATAAAGAAACAAAGTGCATGTGGGAGAATACACTATTTCAACACAATGCATGGTCCATTTCCAGTGCCTATTTGAAAAATCCACTGTTTAGACTCCAACGTTCAGATTTACCATTTGTTTTTCTCCATATTTGACATAGGAATGAGGAACATGCGCTAGGGTAGGTTTCCAAGTTCAAAACAGATCCTTATAAATAAATAAGGAAATAAACAAGGATTCCATTTTACAATCCCACTTTCAAATAAGCTGGGACACTGTGTAAAATTCTTAATGCTATGGTTGTAATTAAAGATGACAAGCTGTAGAGATCTAAAAACAGCTTTGTGGCACAACCAGAAGACAGCAGCCCCTGATGAGAGAGAAAGGACCATGCACCAGACAGAAGCTGAAAGTTTAGCTCCAGGGCCCTACACTGCAAAGGTAGTTGAACTTATCCTGGGTTAGTGTTTCCTACCCGGTTAGACAAACCAAATGTGTCTCTGGGTAAGTAGTACTATGAAGTGGGTTATCAACTCTCTGAGTTATCCCTGGGTTTCTCTGTGGAGTTCTGAGCCCATTCATGTGAAACAGGAGGAGTTGGTGCTAAATGACCCATTACATCGATGCAAAGGTCTGAATACCGGCTATAAACTACACTAAACCATATATCTATACACTAAACTCACAAAAAAGTAGCATACAGCACCACGATGAATGGCACATGGGCCTTTACCAAGTAGTGCAAAGACTAACAACCAGACAAAAGTGTGCAGGAGTATACTTTTTAATGTTTAGCTCTTTATCATAGGGTTTCCATATCATACAGAGAATTTGAGTCATTATGACCAAAATATAATTTATCTGTATCTGTATAAACGTGTCTAAAAAGTTAGGACTTGATAAGATGTTACTTTACAATGTCTCTAATGCTGGCTGTATGTCCATGCTCTCCTCTTCCTCCCCCCGCTGCAGTTTTCTCCTCCTCTTTCATACCGGCATCTCATTTCTTGTCACTGATTAGTCAAAGAGACATCTTCTTATCTTATCCTGCTCTGGACCAAGTTAGCCGTTCAGCGTATGTTTCCATGGAGATCTAGCTGAACCAGCTACGAGGTACTGAAAACCCAGAGTCACCCCTGAAGTTACCTTAATAATTTTCTAATCCAGCTTCATAGTACAGGGCCCAGGACTGAGGCTAGTTCCAACTACAGCTGTGAAGAGCTGGGCAGATGTCATGTTCAGTGGAAAAATAAAGGATCATTTGAGTTCGGTTAGACTTTTTACAGGGACAGTACACTTATTCTTTCGACAACAGATATACATGTAAGGAGCATGGTCCCAGAGAGTGAAACCAGGCCTTAACTGGTTCCTGACCTAGGGGACACTTAGGGGAGGGGTTAGGACAGGACTTCAAGGAAATAAGGTTGGGAACCACTGGCTTAGAGGCTGAACATATGAGGATGCTGAATGAGATTTGTGCATGTTCATGGGCTATATTCATACCTGCTCTCATCTGCTTTAGCAATAGCTTTGGCGACACAACAGATTTGTTCAAACACAAGTTCTGAAGATGGTAATCTGAGAGGACTCTATGACTCATGTGGACACAAGGATGCTCAAGGTTACTGCTTTTGTTTTGTATTTACAGCATTACTATGGCTCATGACATGAATACATCCTCAATGGTTGCCTTTTGTGCTGAATGCAAAGGTTTGGACAGAATCACATCATTTATCACATAACCTGCAAATTTAACAAAGACAAGTCTGAGTGGTGTTCATCTAAATGAATAAAAAGCTAAAGTGCTTCTTGAAGTGTTTCACCCACAGAGCAGGCTGTGGGACAAAGCAGAGGACGCCCACTGAGCTGTGGTTTAGACACCACAGAGGTCAGAGGTCAGGGTTCAGCTGTGGGACTTAAGGCAGTCCTCTGTGACGCCCTGTGAGGCCAGCTCTGACAGGACATTGTCCAGATAGTTGGGGTCGGGGTAACCGTGTCCGGACAGGTTGGACATCATCTCGGTTTTGTGGTGGATGCCATTCCACACCACAGTGTCAGGCTCTCCGGTAGTGCTCGAGGTCCCAACTGTGAAGATCAGACGCCTCATCCAGGCCACCTTCAGCAGTTCCAGCACCTGTCACAGACCGGGAACAAAGGAAGTCCTATCACACTGAAAACGTATACACGTATTATTCATTGTTTATTATTTGAAATGTATCTTTATATAGGTTTTCTTTTTTTCCTCTAGTAAAATAAGCCCTCACAGCATATTGCGCCTCTCAGGAGAAACCTCCAAAACCCAAGTCAGGTGTACTTGTTTACCTTGCGGCCCTTGTTGTTGTCTGGAAGGAAGCAGAATCGGGGGAAGCCTCTGCAGGTGTACGGTTGTCCTGGGTTTGGATGCTCTGGACCCTGCATAACATCAGCAAACACAGGCCAATGCTGACTGTTACAACATCACTGTCCATGTCTTTAAGGCTGCCAGAAGGTCAGGAGCTGAGTCACATTTACCACAACTTCTCAAACTATTATTTACATAAGGGTTGGACGGATATCAACTGTATATGATTGCTGTGCAGTATTATACTGCTTCACTATAAAACTGGTTCAAAGTGTTTTGTTTAAAATATTCTCAATTCCATTTTTGACCAGGCCAGGTGTTTCCACAGAGCAAGGCTCCTCTTGTTCTGAATTGTCTTTAATTCAGTATAAAGTGAAGTACAGAGACACTGAACAATTTGAAAGGAACACTGACTTTCTAAGAACACATTTTTAAACTGTTTTAATAACAAATCCAAATTCTGCATGCTTCTTGGAGTACATCATAGTCCTTGTCTATAGCAAACAAGAAGGGGTGCAACATGCAGGATGAAATAGTTACGTCTGGTACAAATTTAAGTTTGACATGGGCAAAATTGTGATCTCAAAACTTTATCACAACCAAAACCCCAAAAGATAATCAGTGCTAAATGTGAACAGCCTAGACCAGGTTGAGTCTTCAACGCACACAGTGGAGGAACGAGGAGCAGGAAATGGCTGTCTGCAAATGGGTAGGCAGCGTCAGCGGCTATTAGCGCAGAGAAAGGCTACATATGTTTGCTAAATTTGTAACAGCTGCAGCTCATACAGACCCAGCAACAACCCCCCATGGGTGCCCTTCCTGATTTATCTGGACCTGGGACTTGCACAAGAAGTCTTTCTAAATTTTAAGGAATCTGACATTGCCTGGGTGTTCCATTTTTCTTTATTTTTTTAAATTTAGTCAAAATATTAAAATGCAGTTAAGACAGTGATGAGACATGATGTTATACTCTTTGGTCGGTGATGTTATTGCTAAAAAAGGAGGACGTGTTTTGCATCATCGCTCATATTGCTGAGGCTGTGGAGGTCTGCGTACCTGTATGCCTGGAGGGATGCTGTAGATGATCTGGATTGTTCCACAGTCAGGGTGGCCAGGCACAGACTGGGAGATGCTGTAAATTTCCATCTTGCCCTTGGGCTGTGTTCCCGTTTTTTCTCCATAGATTGTCTTACACGAGGGACACTGTAGGCTGCCATCCTGAAACACACAGACCCAACAACAATCCATTCAAAGAAGGTAGAAGCATATACATGGATCTGTGCTGAAATGTCTGTTCTGTTAGGCTTCTGTCACAGTCCATCCAGTTTTTTAACTACAATTCTGATGTGATCTTATGAGCCATCACAAAAGTCTGTGAATAAACTAACATGGCAGCTGAATAAAATTTTGGGTAAAACTAAAAACGTGTTGAGGCATTAATAGTTTTAATAAAGCTACAGTTGACAGAAGGGGCAGAGGTAGTAGCTCAGTAGGTAGAGTAGGGCAGTTGTGGCTACAGAGGTAGTTTACCACTACTGACTGAGGAGTGAAGGAAAAATGCGCCTATCTGTAAAGTGACTTTGGGTGCCTAGAAAAGTGCTGCATAAGGTCGATGCATTACTACTGTTATTATTATTATTATTATTAGAAAGAAACAAAAAGCAAAAGACTGAATATTGAATGTTCACTTATACATAGGGTGACCACCTCAAAAAGTACAAAAAGTGGGACAAGATGTGTGTTTTGGTGGGACAAGGTGGGACGAACGCGAGAAATAAAATACAAATCTAAGCAACTTACTAAGATACAGGTTGCCCCAGTTTAGGGCTTAAAAAACATATCATGTGCTGTTTTTATCCCAAACACACATTTTGCAAAGTAATGTCATTACAGAAACTTTATTCAATAGAATAAAAAAGATGGAACAGAATGGAACAGAGAAAAAGCTCTCAGTCTGTATATTCTCAAAATAATCCAGCACCAACACAAGCTTACAGCTCCAAGAGAGGCCTGTCCTGAAACAAAAAACACTAACCACATATTCAACTCAGAGACAGGACACCCATAAATATTTATTCTACATTTTACTCAAGGAAAAGTGACCTTACCTTGTTGTTCTTAACCTGAATCTCTCTTTTTTTTTTTTTTTTAAGTTCAGCTGAGCACCGATGAAAAAGAGGGACATTATCTTAATCAGTGGGACGGTGGGACAGATGTCTAAATGGCTGTGCAGGACAACCAAAAGTGGGACAGGTGGTCACTCTACTTATACAGTGTGTACTATTGATAATTAAATTATTAGGCAAGCATTACCTACCAACAGTTCTCATAAGAAGTATTTAAAGTGTTGATCTTTGGGCGCTGTACCTTAGTGCCGTTGTTGTACATGGCCAGCATGCAGAGCATATGCAGAGTGTGCCCACACTTAATAAATTTGCCCACAGTGTCTGGCTGGATCCCCTGGCCTCTGTCCTCTTTGGCAGGAATTTCATAACTAGAGGGGTTGGAGAGCTGATCCATACAGATAATACAGTCCTGAAAAGATAAAGATTGTTTTTTTGGAATAGTTTTTTACTTGAATATGCCAAAAATAAATAAAAATGAAATAAGCACCTCGTCTGGCACTCCAACCACAACCTCCATGTAGTGCTGGATCACCTCTTCAGGTCTCTGAGCAGAGGCTGGAAGGCACAAGCAAATCAGCAATGGATTATGGAATAACATTTACACAAGACGTGACAGAGAACTTGGACAGTGTGATGGATACAGATGGGAACTGTACTTTTCATAGACTGCAAGTGTTGAGTCTGTTTTGGAAAGGATTGTCTAAGCTGAGGTAATAATGGTCAGAATCCACTTTTGTTTATGATGGCATTTATTCTGAGATTTTCAAAGGCTAGAATGTTCAGTTTTACTGCACTTAAAAACCTAGTACAGTTCCCGAGAAAAGGTGCTAAAAGAAAGTGCATTATAGAGCAGCAGACAATGTGAAGACACTAGCAGACAGTATTTTGTCTGTATTATTATAATTATGGAAACTGATGGGGAGCAGAAATGGAGATTAAGATGGAAGATGGTCGAGTGTAATGCACACAGAGCTGATTGTGTTCTGGAGGAAAAAAAAAAACTACAATCATACAAACGTGAGACCTGTTCTCCTTATCAGTTTATAATAAAAGTAGAAAGGATCACATTTTCATAATTGGAAAACATACCACTTTATACTGTGCTATTGTTGGTACATTATACAAAATCAAAATGCCTGTGATAGAATAGTAGTATTTTATAGGGCTGCACGATTAGAAAAACATGCAATAACTATGCTGACTATTGCAATATGATTAGTGATATTTGAAACTCTTTAATAAAGTAAAGAGTTTATAAAGCATAGACATAATACAAGTTCAATTCAATTTTATTTTCTGAAGAGTAACAGCCTCTGTAATGGTCAAAACTGATGTGAAATTATGACAAAACCAGGACTAATTTAGGTCTAGACAAGATCTTAACCAGGTCTAAAATGGGATTAGACCCAGCTTAAATCAGGAAAAAACAAAGTCCTAAATAAACCTTTGTTAGTCCTGATTTAGACTAAACCAGGTCTAAACTAGAGGCAAAGCAGGCCTAAACCTAACCAGGAGTAAAAGAGCATTAAACCAGATCTAACCCAGGACTAGACCAGAGGTAAACCAGGTCTAAAACAGGACTACGCTAGCGATAAACCAGGTCAAACCAGGGCTAAACTAAGACTAAACCAGGCCAAAACAAGAGCTCACCCAAGTCTAAACTAGGACTAAACCAGGCCAAAACAAGGGCTAACCCATGTCAAAACTAGGACTAAGCCAGGCCAAAACCAGAGCTAACCCAAGTCTAAACTAGGACTAAACCAGGCCAAAACCAGAGCTAACCCAAGTCTAAACTAGGACTAAACCAGGCCAAAACCAGAGCTAACCCAAGTCTAAACTAGGACTAAAGCCCGTTCTCCTGTGATCTGGACATTGCTTTCATGCAATAACCATAGATTTGTGATATATTGTGCAGCCCTAGTCTCCTGGACATACTCCAGACTGTTATTACATAAAGGAACACACTGAGACAGTGAGTGGATGCTGGTGAGAATGGAGCGTGGGGATAGAGGGAGGCGGTGCAGTGCTGGCTACCTCTCCTGAGCTGCCTCTTTGCTCTCCTAACTGAGCTGCTGTGAGGCTGGCTGGGCCTGCTGGCTGGGGGCGGGGCGGGAACTGGCACAGAGAAGGGAGCTGGAGGCTGGAGCGGTGGCGGCGGCTGCAGGGGCCGCTGAGGCAGGGCCGCACTGCTGAAGTGCACGCCGAGTCCCACCGCCGACATCAAAATGGAGGCCATGCCTGGAGCGGGTGTGATGGAGAGGGTGGGGCGGGATGGGGCAGGTGTGGGGTGAGAGCGAGCGGTGGTATGCAAGAGGAGGAACAAATCAACATAATGCAAAATGTCACAATGAAAAGCCTGAGAGCACTAGTGTAATAGCTGCAAACAAAGTGCTGCCAAATGCGCTGGTGAGGACAGGTATGTGTGAGAGGTAGCTACCACCTCACTTCAGCCTCTGCCAAAATCAGCCTACTGATCAGTGGAGTCAAAATATTAAAAAATGCCATATCCTTTTGAGTTCTCTCCACCTCCAATGTAAAAAAAAAAAATTAATGAAGTAACAATGTTTCGGTGGATTTTGCTTTTCCCTCACAAAAATGAGCTCTAGAAATGGAAACATACCGGGCCTTTTTTTTTTCTTTTTCTTTTTGTGACTGAAGGATAGACACACAAATGTTTGAACACTCTGGTGCAAGTATGCAGCACTAGGATCAGTCAATAAATATGAAGTTGCTGTACTGTTATTTGAAATTCAGCTGGCTGTGATTAAAACGTTGTCTTATAGAGCCTTGTGAGGATATAGTGGACTTTGCTACTGCTATCCTTTTCCTTATTACTTACTAGGTACTTGCGTGGAGCAGTGAGAAGACGTGAATGCACAGTATGTGGGGAAACAAAATGGGATGTTATAAAGAGTAGTCTTTTATCATATAATGTAGGGATGCAACTGATACAACTTTTTTTTCAAACCGATACGAGTACTTCCATTTGAGTACTCGCTGATACCGAGCAGGGTCATTCCATGTCAAAACAACAAATTCCCACCTGACCACCTTGGATTTTCTTCAAACTTGGTATGATTATTGTTCATATAACCAATAGGAAGTGTGGGGGCTGAGGTAAGAAAGGCGGGGCTCAGGTGAGGAGAGGAGGAGCCTCAGGTTAGAGTGGAGGTCTCAGGTTAGTTAGCTTTGATGAGGACAGTGACTAAGACCCAACACCGGGGGCCCTATCTTTAACAGACTAATTAACATATTTAGCTTCAAGGTACCAACAAGTGCTTTTCTACTTTTACAAAATAACACCGGCTCTTTCCAGTAATATACTTGTTTTTTTGGTAAATGGTGTCATACCTTGGCAATTTGAGTTTGGAAAACAGACTTGAGACCATCTTTTCTAGGTTTGATGCCTAATAAGTAAAAGAATCCTTTTTTTTTAATGAAAGACCTAGTTACTGTTAAGTACTCTCACATGAGAAAGTCCAAATTATGAAATAATTTTAACATGTTCAATATCTGGCAGGCCATAACTGGAGAATGATATAACTTTGGACCCTATGCTTTACACACAATGGACTTTACATGGTGTAGAACAAAACTTTCAGATGTCATTCATGTGGAGCAAACAGCTGAGCAGGTACAGCCTGCAGTGGAACTGTGGCATTTTACAGAAGTCATGATTTTGGGCTGACATGCCCACTTTTTTATTTTTAAACCTTATTATTTCATAAACTACAAAGAATACCAACTCCACACTTCCTTCCTTTGCACACTTCCTATTGATTATATGAACAATAATCATAGCAAGTTTGATGAAAATCCAAGGTGGTTAAGTAACAGCATGTTGTAGAGTGGTATCGGTTGTTCGTATCGAACCACTTTCATGAATACGAGTACGAGTACTTGGACACAGTATTGGTACCGATACCCGCTACTGGTATTGATATCGGTGCATCCCTAATATAATTTGTAGGGGCGTAAATCACCACTTTCATCACGATACAATATTATATCGATACAGTGGACTGGAAATATCTGGTGATACCTCAGAGACTGCCACGATATGATCACGATATGATGCGATATGAGCGCCCACATTCAATATATCAGTGTTATCTGTTTATTTAACCAAATATGTAGTCTACATAAAAAAGCTATTGTGTATATATTATAGTATTTATTTTATTAGAAGAAAACTGAACATTCAAATTAAATTCAAATAATTTTATTAGTGTTTATAACGTTTTAAATAGTTCAGATTTAATAAGAATAAAGTGAACATTTAAAGAAATTGCTGTGAAGTATATTCATATTTATAAAGTTGTAAATTGTTCAGTTATAGTCCTTGCTTTAATGAGGAAACTCCCACAAAAGCTGCCGTTTGTCATCTGTAGCTAATGTCAACAGAAGGACATGATTTAAACTCACAGGTGCATCCCTGTGCTGTGCCAGGTTTGTGAGTTTGTGAGTATTTCATCCTGAAACAGTGCAGCTCTCCGCCACAGCAGATGAAAAAATATTGAACGAGGTTGCTCTAAACTTTAAAAACACACTGAAACGAAGAATTTTTGCATACATTTCCCTCACCAATTACTTTACAGCTCCATTTGTTTACACTGTAAAGTTAGGCAGCGGCAAAATTCAGCAGCATATTTCAAAATAAAAGCGTGCCTTGTATATTACAGTAAGAACGCACGATATTGATCGAAGTTTACATTTTGCATCGATACAACGTAATCATGGGTAATTATAACAATGTATCGATGCATATCGACGTATTGTTACACCCCTAGTAATTTGGGGAACAATTCTAAAAATCTGTCCTGCATATCAGCCATCAGTAGCTCTGGATTTTTAAAAACAGTATTTGCATCGGCCACAGAAAAATACAGATTGGTTGACATCTACTGAGGTCCTCAGATTACCTCGTCTGATACTGGACTGTATCGTACCATGACATGTTTCGGTTGCTTACTTTCTTCCTCCATATGATGTTACTGTGACATGTCTTGTCAGCCAAAACATATCAAGGTATGATTGGTCTTTCTATAATAATTTTAACCAAATTAACCCTAAGTATTGCAATTGAGTACATGGCTACTTAGGAAACACAGTACAGTTGTCAATTTGCTGCGACTTCTTGATGCCAATGCAACATAGGACTCCTGTCTCTGGGGATTATTATCGTCTTTGGCAGTTGCAAAGCTCATGGTCTAATTCTCAGCTCATAGCCATGAATCAGATTAACAATGTAGACTGACTAAACATTTGCTTTACAGCTCAGCTTCTTCCTTAGGACAAGAGATCAGTACATCAACCACACTGCTGCAGATGCTGCACCAATCCAACTGTCAACGCTCCTTTACTCACCATTCACAAGAATCTTTCTTACAAGTATCAGGTGTATACCTGTTTTTAAAATTTGCCTACCAATAATCTGCATTAAAATAAACAAAGAGGACACTGGGTAGCCCTCGTCCAACATGCTCTGGTAGTAGAGAGACCCTTAAACCGCTTAGCTGAGGACCCCATACTTCCAAAACACCCACCATGTAAGCCACCAGAGACAGGGTGTGGACTGGTTAGACAAACGCCCATAAACCCTCCAGCCCTTACAGAGAGTATAGAGCTGGTGCAGTATTTTTTAAGGCTGTATAATGGGGATATGAAGTTCCACTACTGGCTGTATTCATCTCTTCAGTCCCTAGTAAAAACTGGCAGGGAGGTTGAAGAGTTTGATCCCCCTGTAGTTAGAACACACACTCCTGACCAGCTCAGACTTCCAATTTGGTTTTCTGTGGAACAAGTTCTTTACATTTTCTCTATCCGTTACGTGTTTTCTAAAGCTACTGACACTTTGAATACATAAAGCAAATCTCTCCTGGAGAACCTACTAATTCTAGCCTCTAAAGCCAGCGGCAGCAGCGATTGTGGAAGAGTGCAGTATCAAACGAGTGTATACCTGCCAGGGCTGAGCTCACACTGGTGGAGCCATTCAGATGTACAGAGACTGAAGGAACGCTGTAGGGAAAAGGACACATACAAGAGCTGAGAACAACAACAATACAACAGTAACAAAAGTTTTAAACTAGTTATAGAGCCACAGAGAAGGACGTTAGTACTTAGTCAACACAATCAGAGTAAATATTTCATGATTATATTCTGTATTAAGAAAAAAAAAGAGAAAGTGTCCACCTTAATAAGACAACATGTGATAAGCTGTTAGTAGTGGAAAATACAGCCTTTATATGACCTAAATATGACAAAGAATATGTATTATTGACTATGGGGCCGGCTTAAGGCAGTTGTTTTGGAGCTGAATTCTTGCAGACATGCTGACTGTCATGATGCTCAGAGAGAGCACTGACCAGCTCTCAATTGTAACATTCATGACTTGATGGTGTGTGCACCTTTATTGTTGACATCACAAGATGCCAGATTTTTAAACAACCTGCAGATTAAGGCTGTTGTCATCTCCATTATATATAACATCCTATAAAATGCATCCTGCCATCTAGAGCTTGTAGCACTACCCAACATTAAAAGCAACAAGCATGCTATTGTGGTTTAAACCAAACAAACTGGAGAATGTGGAGACAAAAGAATGGTGTGGCAGCACTGTTAGGCAAGAGTCTGGTATTCCTGCTTTACAGGAAGGAACCAAGACCATAACATTTAAGCAGTCTGCCACGCTCAGTAACTGGCAGCTTTCTCACACTGACCTCAGCCCGTTGCTGGAGCTAGACAGAGGAGGTGCAGACAGAAGACCAGCAGGAGAAGATGGAAGCCAGGGGCTTCCCCAGGACATGCCTCCCACTGACAGAGGTCTTCTGGGATAAGGGGAGTACACAGAAGTGGGGTGGGCTGCTGTAGCCCTCCCGCTGCTCTGCAGGCTGGGTCGGTTCAGATTCCCTGAAGAGAAGGAGTGGCGTGAGCGGCTGGACATTGGCCCGGTGCTGCTGTGACTCAGACACTGCTGACAGGAACAGGCCAGGGCTGATGGGACACCAGGGGCCCCTGCAAGGACAGAGGCTGGTCCAGAGGGGACAGAGGGGGGTCCAGACGAGGCCAGAGGGTATGGGAGGTTACATTGTCGGCGCACTTGCCGTCTGAAGCCAGAGGATTTGTTGACCTGGGTCAGGGAGGTAAGGTCCACAATGTAGTTATATCCATGAGGGCCCAGGTCAGCTGTGCCTTGACGCGCCTGATAGCTGTGCTCCAGCAGGATGGAAGTCCGGGTCTCATATGGGGTCCATGTGCCCTCATCATTGGCCCATTCCCAGTAAACACCACTGCCCAGACCTGAGGACTGAGCAAACAGGGACCGGCGAACTGAGCGTGTCTTTCCTGGAACAAAATATACAGAAATCTAGATTTAAAAGATACAGTATGACTCTATACATTCTGTTTACTGTTATGTAGCGAATAGTGAAATTCTTTTCTGCGATTAATAATGTCGAATTTAATTATTGTGACTGAAGGGTATAAGATTTCCATGGTATGCTAAAAAATATTTCACACTGCCACAGAGTGGTTACAACTGTAGGATTTACATTTACAACTAGTATACTAACGGGGTGCCAAGCAGCAGTAAACGTCATCCTGCACTTGCCTCTTAACTATGTAAACATCTAAGCTAAATGGCTAACTCGTACTGCTAATGCTGTGAGCCGTTTAAATGTCCGATAGAAACATAACAAAGGATGATTTATTACCTGTGTCCTGCCGAAACTGTTTGAGGGTCGGTATGTCTATGAGGTAAGGCGACAGACTGGGGTCTGACTGTCCGAGGCAGATGCTAGTGGGGCCACATGCTAACCTCTGGCCCCGCGGAGGCAGACAGCGCTCGATGTAAGCGCTCACTTGACCGCTGTAGGGTCGCCAAAAGCCCTGATCGTCCTGCCATTCCCACACCACCACCATGGGCTGGGAGTGGAGGACAGAGCCGGGGCCTGTGCCTGAGACAGAAGGTCCGTTTCGGGAGCCGTTCACTCTGCCACACGAACCAGACACAATCGCCATATTCACACGGCTAACTAGCTTCGCAGGCTAACAACAGCTCGCAATGCTGTTCAGTTACCGACACAGAAACGATCTACTAGCTAGGCGTCTTAAATCGACCCATTTTACTCGAACACACAATTGAAACGCATACTAAGTGAATAAGTACAGCGCACTGGTGGAGCTAGGGACATGTTGACACAGCAGACATAGCGCAGAGCGGCTTCGCTGTGGCCTGTGCGTTTCCAGCGTCACCTCTGAGTCCTTCACGAACACCTGACAGTGTAGGAATTTACCAACTTCAATTTCTATCCTTTCAGGTTAAAGAGCCCATATTATACTTTTTCAGGCTTTTTAAAAATCATTGGACACCTTTGTATTTGTATTTCACGTTTTGTAATTTAAGGCTCCCCTTTTCTGCTAAAGCGACATTTTTGGCCTTTTAACTAATAATAATAAATAATATTGTTTCATCTTCAAAAACAGACCTTGAGTAGTATTTTGTTTCATTCACACATGTTTGAGTAATTCTGTATGCTGAGGCGCTGCCCTTCTCAAGAGCTGAAAACACTTTTTTTTTTATTTTTATTAAGACGAGTCCTTGACATAGTCACACACATATATATATAAATAATACAGAATTTGCCAGTATTGGTTTGCATTATATAACTACAATAATTGAGAAATAGCTTCTGCACACGTGTAGTTACAGTCCAAGTATTTGTACAGCTCCTAAAAAGTTAAGTACTTTCTTCTAGGTATAAGATAACTGACGACCATTTTCTTAGATAGGCATCCCTCCTCAGTCACAGAGTTGCTGTGAGATCCTCCATACAGTTCACCATTTTCAGCCTTTGAGTCCATTGCTCTAGTGTGGGTTATGTGGTTTAAGCCAGTTTGCAGTAATCATTTTGTGAGCAATCAACACAAGGGCTTGGAGCATATACTGTGACGGTCTGGCCCCGCAACAATGTGTTTTTTTTTTCTTTATTGTTTTATTTTATTATATCATTAGTTTTTTGTGTGGGGTCTCTCTCCCGACATATACGATCTCTTGTTAAGTAAGTTTTTATGTTTGTTAGTTCAGGTACAGTCAGTCCGCCAAACGCACACAAGAACATACACTCAAAATGCATACCTTTCATAAAATCAAAATGACAAACAGAGCACATCAAAGGCAAATTCGTTTTGTTTTCTTTCTTGAATGTATTGAGAGTCATTGACAACAAATAATACACACACTCCATAGAATAAGTGCCTTTCAAAGGCTGAAAAAGTCCGTTCAAAAGTTTATAATTCAAATGTCCGAAAATCAGAGAAAACACTCGAACTCCCATCAGCCTCAGGAGCCAGCACTCCAGCACTTCCGGCTTGAGTTTCCCCCCAGCAAAAAAACTCCACAATTTAGGTCAGTCCGAGTCTGAGTCACGTGTGCGATGACGCAGTGGGGTCCTGACGTGCGGAGCAGAGTGGATGGAGTGAGAGGACGGCGCTGGATGTGTTCAGGAGGTAGCGGCATTAGGCTCGTTCCAGATGAACTGCGCCTCGCCTGGATTGTGAACGAGAGTGCACGGCCGCAACAGGAGGAGGGGAAATACGCCTGTACTGAAGTCAGACAGTTTGCGTCTCAGATCACGCAGCATCACGCCCAAAATCCACTTCTCGCGTGTGTTGGATATGATTTTGAAAATAAATGCATTAAACTGATTTGTAAGAACTTTTCTGTCCCGTGCTTGACCACAGTCTGTGCGTTAATGAGGCGCTCTTTTGGAGCACACAACATCATGCACATTCAGCAGTGGTTCTCAGCTTTTATGTCTAAGTTTACACATTATAAATGTTAAACAGCCTTCTATAACAGCAGATATTGTGCACAATCTTTTTAATAATATTCTACTTCACACTGAGCAGCGGGGCACAAAGTTTATCCAGGTCAAAACTAACTTTAGTCTGTATTTAAAAAAAAAAAAAAAAAAAAAAAAAGGAGGCGGGGGAGGAGGAGAGGAGGGCAGTGAAGTGTCGTGCGTTACGTTTCTGATCAGCACTAAACTCAGATCCAATCACCTGTCCGTTCACTGCTGACAGGTGGGCGTTTTCCCATCATGCACTGAGCCGTGCAGCCTCCGCAGTTGCTCCTGATGAACTGCGGCGGTTCAGGCGCTGGTCTCGTTTGGATCTCACGAGGTTTTGGTGACCGTCGCACTCATGACATCAGAGCAAGTCGGGAACAAATCGGACACAAATCTAACCGGCGTGCACTGCGCACAGACCGACACCGATCGAAACTGCGCAGGTCTAGCTCAAATCGAACGCGCCTATTGTCACGGCCGTTTTATGGAAACCAGGAAGGAGAAGATTGAACTGTGGCACGAGCCGGGGACGAATCAGAGACCGGTGCAGTGGTTACGCGGTGTGGGAGTGGTAGGTATGTTTTTGTTTTGTTTTTTCCTTTTGTATATTTTACTAAATATGATGACATGCTACTTGTGCCCAACAAGGCAGGTTGCCACAGTACATCTTATCAATCTCCCAAACATCAGAGTTTACAGTGCTCAGAACTATTTGGTAGACTTCAAATGGTGTGTTCAAATTTAAAATCTTTTTAATTTCCCTTGTCACCTTCTCCCAGTATTCTTTTACCATTGGACATTCCCAGAAAATGTGAGAAAAATGTCCTATCTGACCACACTTCCGCCAGCAGAGGGCGCTAGTGTTATTGTCATAGCTAGCTATTATAATTGGCGTTTTAAAAAATCTCATTCTCAGTTTCCAGCTAAACTCTCTCCAGTTTTCACTATTCAGACATTTATGCCACGCCTCCCAGGAATTTTCCCAATCTCTATCATCAGTTAGTACATTAAGCTCCAATTCCCTTTTTTTTTTTACATCCAGCGTCCCACCATCTTGCTCAGTGCATTTCTTTTTTTTTAAAACACAAATCATTTTCTTTAAATCCTTTTTGTCTTCCACCGCCTCTATCCAATACTGTTCAAAATCTGTTGTTTGTTCTTTTACTCAGTCCAATTCTTTATGATTCTCTAAATAATGCCTTATCTGAAAGAAAGGTCACTACCAGGAATATTATATTCATTTTGTATATGAGAGAATGTTTTTAGGATTGTTCCTGTAAACAATTGGTTTATTGTTACCAAACCTTTATCTGCCCATGTATGAAAGCCTCTGTCAAGTTTTGCAGGCATGAAATCAGCTATACAAGTTATTGTGGATGCTCGTGATAAAGAGAGAGGTAACTTGAATGTTTTCCTTATCTTTTCCCACACACCCAGAATAAATATAACCCATTTGTTTTGTATTTTCAATTTTCGCCATTGTTTTCTGTCCATAAAGGGAAGGTTAGAGATAGGTGTATTTAACACAGAATACTGCTCTAGCTGCAGCCACTTTGTATCCATATCCATTCTAATACATGAAACCAGAGCTTTAGGCTGTGCTGCCCAGTAGTAACTCTTAAGATGAGGAAGGGCTAGGCCACCCTTGACTTTAGGAGAGCAAAGAACCTTAAGTCTCACCCTGGGTTGTTTGTTTTGCCAAACAAATGTAGATATGAGTTTGCCCAGTAGTTTAAAGATGGTTTGTGGGACTCTAATTGGGAGGGAGAGAAAGAGGAAAAGCAGTCGCGGCAACACATTCATCCTGATGGTTTCTGTCCTACCTACCAATGACCGTGGGAGAATTGACCATCTTTCTAAATCACTTTTATTCTGAGACAGAAGCTTGTCATAATAGATTTGAATAGTTTTGATGAATTGGCAGTTAACACAACTCCCAGGTATTGAAACAGTTGGAAAAAGACTTTCCAAAAACCCGTGATGAGTTCTTAACAAGGAGGCCATTTTGTAAAACATATGAACCCCTGTAACTTTTGCAAACATTGTCAGATCCCCTGCCCTCCATCTGTGGTTTTGGCTACATCAAATTCTAGAACGTGAGCACAACCACGACATTCTATAGGCCCATAGCATTACAGTGAGATGGGGGCAGGCAAAATGTCTATTAATAATAAGCAGATTTTTTGGTGTGGTTGAACACATACAGCAAGGTCATGGACCTAGTCACTAATATAAATGATCAGGTTCAACATTTGTTAATTTTCTTTTTGGGTATTTCTCATGAAAATAGCTTATAGCTTATACAGTTAAACTGGCTCCTGCCCCCATCTGAGAGAGTGAAATCCTCACATTCTCGAACATGAAACTCCTTATATTTTATTACTCTGAACTTACTGTGTCCAAACATTATATTTAGCTCCAGAAATACATTATGTAAAAGGGATACATATATGCTTCAAATCTAGCCAGATCTGGTGATGCAGCCCTCCCACTGAAGCTACTGTTACAACAATACAAACGGTGCGAGGGCCCTTTATCACTGCTTGCAGTTTTAATTTAACTTTCTAACTCTGTGAGTTAGTTTTTTTAGTCAATTGTTGTTTCTTCAATTTGACTGCCAATTCTATACATTTGCCTCTAAGCACTGCTTTAGCCCCATCCCATAGTTAGTGATGGGACAAATGAACTGAGGCCCCGAAGCGTGTCTCGAGCAAAAGTGGGCGTGCCAAATGAAGCCTCGATTCGAAGCGTGTGTCAAGAACGAAGAAATCACGTGACCAAGGCCTCGGTTTGTGCGGATGATGTTATTGGTTCCTTCAGCGTGTCGCGTCCTCGGAAGTGCTTTGAATCTCACGGCACACTGTGGTGTTGTCGGCGTTGGTAGAGAAGTAGTGAGTTACTGAGTGAGTGAGTCAGTCAGGTAACTGAGGCGTCAGGAAGCAATGAACCACTTTAACACAGCAGCCAGGAATGACACGCTGCTCAATGAATTTGATACAGATACAATAGCGACATCTGTTGGCTGCCTGTGAGAACTGCGCCCCATTGGAGAACATGAAAAAGAACCAAGGCCTCGCTTGCTGTGGTCATGTGATCTTAGGCAGGGCTCAGATCACTCGTGTGTCGTGCAATTTTTTAGGCTATATTTTGTTTTACTCTTGGGAGTTGGTTATGAGTCTGGGTGTTTGGTTGTATGAGTTTACTGCAAATGATTCACTTTTGTTTGGTGTGGGCACTTTTTTCTGCAGTCACATAATATAAGTTTATACACCAACAATCCAACTCCTCTTTACAGATGGAGCCTGCAAGAAAAAAGGAAGTCTTCCTCAATATGGGAATATTTTGAGTGCAAAAAAGAAACAGGCTCAACCCAAAAACATTGGAAAAACTTTTGTATTTTCACCATTTTCAGCCTTTGAGTCCATTGCTCTAGTGTGGGTTATGTGGTTTAAGCCAGTTTGCAGTAATCATTTTGTGAGCAATCAACACAAGGGCTTGGAGCATATACTGTGACGGTCTGGCCCCGCAACAATGTGTTTTTTTTTTCTTTATTGTTTTATTTTATTATATCATTAGTTTTTTGTGTGGGGTCTCTCTCCCGACATATACGATCTCTTGTTAAGTAAGTTTTTATGTTTGTTAGTTCAGGTACAGTCAGTCCGCCAAACGCACACAAGAACATACACTCAAAATGCATACCTTTCATAAAATCAAAATGACAAACAGAGCACATCAAAGGCAAATTCGTTTTGTTTTCTTTCTTGAATGTATTGAGAGTCATTGACAACAAATAATACACACACTCCATAGAATAAGTGCCTTTCAAAGGCTGAAAAAGTCCGTTCAAAAGTTTATAATTCAAATGTCCGAAAATCAGAGAAAACACTCGAACTCCCATCAGCCTCAGGAGCCAGCACTCCAGCACTTCCGGCTTGAGTTTCCCCCCAGCAAAAAAACTCCACAATTTAGGTCAGTCCGAGTCTGAGTCACGTGTGCGATGACGCAGTGGGGTCCTGACGTGCGGAGCAGAGT
Organism: Bostrychus sinensis; assembly: GCA_020698575.1. Taxonomy (NCBI): domain Eukaryota; kingdom Metazoa; phylum Chordata; class Actinopteri; order Gobiiformes; family Eleotridae; genus Bostrychus; species Bostrychus sinensis. The sequence goes on along the minus strand of CM036244.1, from coordinate 41,543,133 downwards.
GGATGGAGTGAGAGGACGGCGCTGGATGTGTTCAGGAGGTAGCGGCATTAGGCTCGTTCCAGATGAACTGCGCCTCGCCTGGATTGTGAACGAGAGTGCACGGCCGCAACAGGAGGAGGGGAAATACGCCTGTACTGAAGTCAGACAGTTTGCGTCTCAGATCACGCAGCATCACGCCCAAAATCCACTTCTCGCGTGTGTTGGATATGATTTTGAAAATAAATGCATTAAACTGATTTGTAAGAACTTTTCTGTCCCGTGCTTGACCACAGTCTGTGCGTTAATGAGGCGCTCTTTTGGAGCACACAACATCATGCACATTCAGCAGTGGTTCTCAGCTTTTATGTCTAAGTTTACACATTATAAATGTTAAACAGCCTTCTATAACAGCAGATATTGTGCACAATCTTTTTAATAATATTCTACTTCACACTGAGCAGCGGGGCACAAAGTTTATCCAGGTCAAAACTAACTTTAGTCTGTATTTAAAAAAAAAAAAAAAAAAAAAAAAGGAGGCGGGGGAGGAGGAGAGGAGGGCAGTGAAGTGTCGTGCGTTACGTTTCTGATCAGCACTAAACTCAGATCCAATCACCTGTCCGTTCACTGCTGACAGGTGGGCGTTTTCCCATCATGCACTGAGCCGTGCAGCCTCCGCAGTTGCTCCTGATGAACTGCGGCGGTTCAGGCGCTGGTCTCGTTTGGATCTCACGAGGTTTTGGTGACCGTCGCACTCATGACATCAGAGCAAGTCGGGAACAAATCGGACACAAATCTAACCGGCGTGCACTGCGCACAGACCGACACCGATCGAAACTGCGCAGGTCTAGCTCAAATCGAACGCGCCTATTGTCACGGCCGTTTTATGGAAACCAGGAAGGAGAAGATTGAACTGTGGCACGAGCCGGGGACGAATCAGAGACCGGTGCAGTGGTTACGCGGTGTGGGAGTGGTAGGTATGTTTTTGTTTTGTTTTTTCCTTTTGTATATTTTACTAAATATGATGACATGCTACTTGTGCCCAACAAGGCAGGTTGCCACAGTACATCTTATCAATCTCCCAAACATCAGAGTTTACAGTGCTCAGAACTATTTGGTAGACTTCAAATGGTGTGTTCAAATTTAAAATCTTTTTAATTTCCCTTGTCACCTTCTCCCAGTATTCTTTTACCATTGGACATTCCCAGAAAATGTGAGAAAAATGTCCTATCTGACCACACTTCCGCCAGCAGAGGGCGCTAGTGTTATTGTCATAGCTAGCTATTATAATTGGCGTTTTAAAAAATCTCATTCTCAGTTTCCAGCTAAACTCTCTCCAGTTTTCACTATTCAGACATTTATGCCACGCCTCCCAGGAATTTTCCCAATCTCTATCATCAGTTAGTACATTAAGCTCCAATTCCCTTTTTTTTTTTACATCCAGCGTCCCACCATCTTGCTCAGTGCATTTCTTTTTTTTTAAAACACAAATCATTTTCTTTAAATCCTTTTTGTCTTCCACCGCCTCTATCCAATACTGTTCAAAATCTGTTGTTTGTTCTTTTACTCAGTCCAATTCTTTATGATTCTCTAAATAATGCCTTATCTGAAAGAAAGGTCACTACCAGGAATATTATATTCATTTTGTATATGAGAGAATGTTTTTAGGATTGTTCCTGTAAACAATTGGTTTATTGTTACCAAACCTTTATCTGCCCATGTATGAAAGCCTCTGTCAAGTTTTGCAGGCATGAAATCAGCTATACAAGTTATTGTGGATGCTCGTGATAAAGAGAGAGGTAACTTGAATGTTTTCCTTATCTTTTCCCACACACCCAGAATAAATATAACCCATTTGTTTTGTATTTTCAATTTTCGCCATTGTTTTCTGTCCATAAAGGGAAGGTTAGAGATAGGTGTATTTAACACAGAATACTGCTCTAGCTGCAGCCACTTTGTATCCATATCCATTCTAATACATGAAACCAGAGCTTTAGGCTGTGCTGCCCAGTAGTAACTCTTAAGATGAGGAAGGGCTAGGCCACCCTTGACTTTAGGAGAGCAAAGAACCTTAAGTCTCACCCTGGGTTGTTTGTTTTGCCAAACAAATGTAGATATGAGTTTGCCCAGTAGTTTAAAGATGGTTTGTGGGACTCTAATTGGGAGGGAGAGAAAGAGGAAAAGCAGTCGCGGCAACACATTCATCCTGATGGTTTCTGTCCTACCTACCAATGACCGTGGGAGAATTGACCATCTTTCTAAATCACTTTTATTCTGAGACAGAAGCTTGTCATAATAGATTTGAATAGTTTTGATGAATTGGCAGTTAACACAACTCCCAGGTATTGAAACAGTTGGAAAAAGACTTTCCAAAAACCCGTGATGAGTTCTTAACAAGGAGGCCATTTTGTAAAACATATGAACCCCTGTAACTTTTGCAAACATTGTCAGATCCCCTGCCCTCCATCTGTGGTTTTGGCTACATCAAATTCTAGAACGTGAGCACAACCACGACATTCTATAGGCCCATAGCATTACAGTGAGATGGGGGCAGGCAAAATGTCTATTAATAATAAGCAGATTTTTTGGTGTGGTTGAACACATACAGCAAGGTCATGGACCTAGTCACTAATATAAATGATCAGGTTCAACATTTGTTAATTTTCTTTTTGGGTATTTCTCATGAAAATAGCTTATAGCTTATACAGTTAAACTGGCTCCCCATCTGAGAGAGTGAAATCCTCACATTCTCGAACATGAAACTCCTTATATTTTATTACTCTGAACTTACTGTGTCCAAACATTATATTTCAGCTCCAGAAATACATTATGTAAAAGGGATACATATATGCTTCAAATCTAGCCAGATCTGGTGATGCAGCCCTCCCACTGAAGCTACTGTTACAACAATACAAACGGTGCGAGGGCCCTTTATCACTGCTTGCAGTTTTAATTTAACTTTCTAACTCTGTGAGTTAGTTTTTTTAGTCAATTGTTGTTTCTTCAATTTGACTGCCAATTCTATACATTTGCCTCTAAGCACTGCTTTAGCCCCATCCCATAGTTAGTGATGGGACAAATGAACTGAGGCCCCGAAGCGTGTCTCGAGCAAAAGTGGGCGTGCCAAATGAAGCCTCGATTCGAAGCGTGTGTCAAGAACGAAGAAATCACGTGACCAAGGCCTCGGTTTGTGCGGATGATGTTATTGGTTCCTTCAGCGTGTCGCGTCCTCGGAAGTGCTTTGAATCTCACGGCACACTGTGGTGTTGTCGGCGTTGGTAGAGAAGTAGTGAGTTACTGAGTGAGTGAGTCAGTCAGGTAACTGAGGCGTCAGGAAGCAATGAACCACTTTAACACAGCAGCCAGGAATGACACGCTGCTCAATGAATTTGATACAGATACAATAGCGACATCTGTTGGCTGCCTGTGAGAACTGCGCCCCATTGGAGAACATGAAAAAGAACCAAGGCCTCGCTTGCTGTGGTCATGTGATCTTAGGCAGGGCTCAGATCACTCGTGTGTCGTGCAATTTTTTAGGCTATATTTTGTTTTACTCTTGGGAGTTGGTTATGAGTATGGGTGTTTGGTTGTATGAGTTTACTGCAAATGATTCACTTTTGTTTGGTGTGGGCACTTTTTTCTGCAGTCACATAATATAAGTTTATACACCAACAATCCAACTCCTCTTTACAGATGGAGCCTGCAAGAAAAAAGGAAGTCTTCCTCAATATGGGAATATTTTGAGTGCAAAAAAGAAACAGGCTCAACCCAAAAACATTGGAAAAACTTTTGTATTTAAATAAAAATGAGTAAAACCATTTGTTTGATACTTTTATTGGAATTTCAATTAAGAACAAAGTTATGTGAGTATAACTTATTTATATGTTTATATAAACATTCACTTACTGTCAAAAGCTATTCACATTTCTTGCCTATTTCAGCTCAACTCAGGGTGAAAATATATGGCATAGTCTGTAATACATAAAATCATACAGCTGATGGCAGTATTTTGAACCATTTATACGAGGCCCCGAGTAGTGAACCATTTGGTGAAGCAATGTATTGGAAAGCCTCGTTGATTCATGGGGCTTTGTTTTTCCCATCACTACCTGTAAGGTGATGATGTATATTGAACTATGAAAACGTGTTAATATGCTGTTTATAGTGGGAGTTTGGTAACTAAGCCAGTGTCACTAAAATTAATGGGTAGCGGGTACATTGTTAAATTTAATTTTCACGAGAAGCCAACAGTAGCATTTGTTTTTTAGTTATGAAACCCATAATGGGGCTAAGATCTCAACAAAGGGAATTTGTTTTCCCTTAGTTTGTGATTTACTGTAAAGCTTGGGCCACTTTTACAAGCGCAGTTGCCTCTCCAACAATTTCTACACTCACAAGGCATCATCCACGTAAAAATGCTTTTTGATGATGTCTTTCACGGGAGGATTTTCTTATTTCTATTTGAGTTTGATCAGTTATGGCATAAGTTGCCTTTTCCTTTGGTCTTGCACCTCTTTCTGTACATAGTTCACCTTGTTCTCATTACTAATTTGGTTATCAATTTGTAACAAGGAGTTTTCTTGGGAGGTCATTTTGTATTTTCTTGCTTTATTTTTCATCTTTTTATTATTTAATTGACTCTTATTTATCCATCATTAGTTGAGGCCGTTTGTTGTTGCATAATCTGACCTCAGGACTTGGCCTTGCTCCCGGAGATCCAACTCTGAACTCTGAAGCCTGTAGCTTGCTGTAGGATGCAAAGATCTCTGGTGCCGCCTTGTGGACCCAGAGGGAAGCAGCAGCCTTGATGGATCAGGTCATGTTTTCACTGTAGCTGTTCTGGTCTGCTCAAAAAAGGACTTCACGCATGTCTGATGTCCATGAACATTTATTTCTTCCACAAAGGTCCCAGATAAGGGTGCTCCGATCAGGATTTTTGAGGCCTGATCACTGATCAGCCTTTGCTGTGATCGACCAATCAGGGCAGATACCGATCACATGGTCTTCAATTTAGTAATGTATTCAGACTATTATTATTTCCACTTGAAAAATACTGTAGTTTTTGTAAATGTAAAAGTACAACAAAATTCTACTTTGTTTTAGAAGAGGTTTTGTTGCATTATTGGTCTTTAATGTGTGCCCAGTGTCTGTGGCTTTGTTTGAATGCTCCGCTGATGTAAAAATCAGCTGTTCTTAATTGGTGCCTTTAGTGTGAGTCCGCGGGTGCAGCGCCTGTGTCCGCGTAACGCGCAGCCAAACCAGGTTGAAACACAGTGGACTAAAGAGCAGACAGCTCCTGCTGCCAGGTTTGGGCTGCCTTTTTACTTTCTCTTTCCATTAGCAGCCATTTGGTGCAGTTTAAGCCACAAAACGCACTAGTTTTCTCCGTGTAACAAGACACAGGCAGACTCTGAACTTTCTTAATGCTTTTAACGTAAATGTTAGCGGGTTAGCTGTAGCGCTATTTGCATTGGCGTTTGCAAATAAACAAACTGCTGCGCCTCGGTTCTGTCCCGGGTTCTCCAGGAGCAGGTGGGGACAAAGCAGAGACATAAAGCAGCGCCTCCAGGGCAGGTTTGTGTTAGTTATAACCCGGGCTTAACTTACAAACACTGCTAGAATAACGCTGCTGCTGTTTAATCAAACCGGAGTTGCAGGACAGTAGATGTGAGAGCCTGTGTGTTTGTTGTAATTCGATTGGCCCCTCTGATTGGCCCATTTTACCGATCACTCTATTTTTAGCCATGATCGGCCGATCACCGATCGCGGCCGATCGATCGGAGCACCCTTAGTCTCAGAACAACTGAAAGTGTCTTGGGACACCGTGAAAACTAAAATGAAGACAAAACACTGTCTCAATTTCACATTCACGTCGTAAATCACACATTTCAATTGTAACAAAGCAAGAACAGCATTACAAAAAATAATAATTCCCGTGTGCGCCTGTTTGACCAGTAGTAGAATGTAATTGTAGGCAGATATTGAGCCTTTTATAGCCGTTTTCGTGTTTTTCATGTTCATATCAACTTCCGGGTCTCGCGGTCATGTGACTCATTAAAGGTTTACATTTCTCTTAGGCACAGGTAATATTACTAATGAAATAAACACATTAAGCTGAAATGCCATGTTACTTATTTCTAAAAAAGATAAGAAACAAAATTAAAGCATATTTGCACTTCTTGTTGTCATGGTAACCTATATACAGTAATTTTAGTGTCAGCTACATGGATTACTGTAACTCCCTGGGGCAGCGTGCCCTAAAAACTCTTTAAAATGTTTTCAGCTTGTTCAAAACACAGCAGCAAGATTATTAACAGGAACTAACAGAGAGAACATATTACTCCTGTGCTAGCTTCATTTCACTGGCTTAGAGCCATAGAACCATAGAGCCATACCAACCAAGCAGAGTACTGTGCTCACAAAATGCAGGGCTATTAGTGGTTCCCAGGGTTTCTAAAAGTACAGTTGGAGGTAGAGCCTTTAGTTACCAAGCTCCTGTTTTATGGAATCAGCTTCCAGCTCATGTTAGAGAGGCAGACACAGTCTCTACATTTAAGGTTAGGCTTAAAACGTTCCTCTTTGAGAAAGCTTATGGTCAGGCCAGCTAGGAACAGGGTTAACTCCACAGTTGAAGATAGGCTGCTCTAGGAGCTAGAAGCTGGGGGAAGTATGGTGCACTGAGCCTCTGTCCTCTGGTTTCATCTTCTGCTCCTCTTCTATCACTGTAATAAATATTCTCTTATCTTCTCTCTTATCTAATCAGTTTATTGCTATTCACATGTTGTCCCTCTCTCCCGCTCCCCTCTGGAGAAGTGGGAACTGTTTCTGATAGCTGGCTGCTGGCAGATGTCCCAGTGACGTCTTGATCTTAGCTGACCACATCTGTGCTCCTGTCTCGACCTATGGGCCCTCAACCTCACTTTTATGGACTTCCCGGATCTATTCCCCAGGGTGAGGCGGCAGTAGCTCAGTTGGTAGAGCTGCTTGTACACTAACCAGAAGGTTGGTGGTTCAAACCCCATTCCCACCATACTGTTGTTGTGTCCTTGGGCAAGACACTTAACCCACCTTGCCTCCGGTGTGTGAATGAGTGACTGGTTCCTTGATGTAAAGTGCTTTGAGTACCCATGGAGGTAGAAAGGTGCTATATAAATGTGACCATTTACCATTTTTACCACTCACCTGTCTGGTTGAAGCCCACCTGCTGCATCCTTACAGATCTGAACTATGATCCTATAGATGAACTAATGGACTAACAGTCCTGGACACATATTGCCTGTCTGTCCTGGGAGAGGATCTCTGCTTCAATTTGGGCTCCATAAGGTTTCTTCTTTTTTTTTCAACAGCTGAGTTTTTTTTTAGGAGTTTTTCCATACCGAGAAGGAGGGTCTAAGGACAGGAGTGTCCTGGGTCTGTTTAGTTTAGTGTAGTTATTGTTTGTGTTGATTGTGTGTTTATGTTTGATTAGTGAAGCCCTTTAAGGCGACGTCTGTTGTGATACTGGGCTATACAAATAAAACCGAACTGAATTGAATTGATATTGTTTAGTAGCTATTTCATGTGGTTATCTGTCATGTAGCTTTTCTGTTTATAGTCCTCTACTGAATCATTTTAGTTAGTTATTTAAAAACTTTTTACGCACCTCCCAGTTTGCGTGACAGCGCATCAGTGTCATGGAAACACAAGCCTATATAAGCTGTAGTTTCAGGCGTGTGCCAGGCTGCTAGCTTAAAGAGGCGGTTATGGCAGTGACTGGTGCAGTTGGACCCAAAGAATTTGGTAGGAGGTGGTCATTTGGTTTCAGGAGGTTGTACAAGAGTTTTAACTGGAAACACGATTGTACTAACCCTAACCCCTTTCAATATCCAGGTCATGTGCAAGTATTGTGTCAGATGGTCAAATCCTAACCCTTTCCACAGGTTGAACTAGTTTTATTGGTCTGTTTAAAGGACCTTAAACCCGTTTTGAATATTTTGAGTTTTAACTCATACTATCTAACTTTATTGTATTGACTTGTAGTTCTAACATTGTGCTCATCGTGTCATCTTAACAATGGTAAACTTGAAAACTGGGTCTTGTGTGCTGTTTATTGTAATGATAAATGTTTAATTCTTTTTCTCTGAGCCCCACTAATGTTAGGGTTTCAGTTCCCACAGGTTCAAAGGTCACAGGCCTCAGGGGAACACCAACCTTGGCTCCAGCGTGCACCTAGGTCAGAAGAACTTGGAGCATTCTTGCGCACACCCCACACTTAGTATTCGTTTTCTCTGTAGTCTTTAAACTGTTTGAATTGAAACATCTTGCTAATGCTAATGTAGTAGTATGGTGTTTGTGTTGGCCTCACAAATTACCCCATATAAAGGGTGCTACTTTCCCGTGTTCGCCCCCTCCACCTGACCTTTCACACCTGACGTCAGACGCCGTTCAGGAGCCGGGCCATGGCTGCAAGACGTGAGGCTGACTTGAGCCAGACTGCGATTAGGGGCACTATAGCCGCTGTGAACAAGGCGTAAAGCCCAGTGGCCAGAGTATAGTGTTGCGGGTATCGTAGGTGAATAGAGAGTTGGTCTTGTCCACTTAGTCGTCTTGTGTATAAGCTAAAGCTAATGGGCTATTGTTTTTAGCTTACAGGTGCCTCGGCGCTGGACTTCCCCCTCGTGTGCGCTTGGTGTTTGGGTGGCCACATTCAAAGTGGCGTGTCATGACGAACACTACTCCCGGTACGTCTCTTCTGTCTAAATTAACCGTGTTCTTAATCATATAACGCAAACTGACTATATAGCTGCTACTTATAGGGCCCTGTCAGTGGCGAGCCTCTCCTTTTTGATGACCTGTTTCTGTGCTGTCTGTTTGACTTGCAGTGGATGTCTTGCTGCCCGTGGCTGGTCCATGGAGCCACTGTTTTTATGTTTTATGAAGACACACGGTACGGTACACTCCTGCTAATGAACTGTATTCAAATGTCCAATGTGTTAAACTCAACTACACTCTTTAACTAATTTAAATTTGATATTTATTAATAAATGAAATGTAAAGTAATTTAACGTCTCTGTCAGTTCAGTTAACCGACCTGTGTTGCCTAACATAGCGTGGGGTAAATGTATGTTTCTTTCCCTGGGTCATACCTGGGGTGGCATTGTTGTGGTTATCAGCAGGGGTGAAAGTAAGCCGGTACGGTCCGGTACTACGTACTGAGATCAGCTGTCCGGTCTTTGCAGCTTTTACACACATTAGAAAGCAGCCGCGGACCGCGGACGCTTTTATGATTTAATGATTTGTGATTTAATTCACAGAATGTCCCTCTCCCCTCTCATCATTCACTGATTGTCTCGCTTCCTTAACCCTCTGGGCACCCTAGGGTCCAAACGCGTACTTTTTGCTGTTTTTATTTTTTTGATCCTCAATAAATCAGTCAGTTTAAAAGCTGTTGGTGTGAAACTTGGCCAGAATATTTTTTTTAGTTGGTGTTTAAAATGCCATGACCCCCTCTGTTCTAAGGTGTATAGAACAGGAGATATGCATTTTACATACACTCGTAACCTTAAGTACGCGTTTGGGCCCATTGACTTCCATTATAACCACAGATTTTTGACATCCTGCAATCCTGACATATTATAATACTTTTTCACGAAAACCTAATAAATCTCAGCCTTTACCTTCAAAATAAAGGGAAATTAGGTTTTTGGTCAGATTGACCCCCTAAACCACCAGGGGCAGCAGTGCTTTATTAGAGACAGTTTCAATCAGGGCTGTTTTTCTTCTACCTTGCAAAATGCATGGGAATAAAAACACTGAACACCAATAAATTGGTCTTGGTGTGTTAGGATCGATGTAACAGAGCGGTGGGAGTGTGGTTGAGAATATATTTTGTTCGTGTGGTCATGAGGGAGTCTGTGAAACTCAAGTATTCAAAGCCAAATGAGCTCTGTTGATAAACAAGTGGAGTCAGTGTACCTGAGAATACTCGTGTGTGTGTGTGTGTGTGTGTGTGTGTGTGTGTGTGTGTGTGTGTGTGTGTGTGTGTGTGTGTGTGTGTGTGTGTGTGTGTGTGTGTGTGTGTGTGTGTGTGTGTGTGTGAGAGAGAGAGAGATTCAAGTGATCAGAGTCAAACAGGCTGTTGACATTTTTGTTCTTGACCCAGAGAGAGCCTCCTCTCTCCCACTGGACCTTGGTACAGCAGATTTCTGCTGAAGTCTGTCAGTCAGAATCATTTCTTTTCAGACAGAGGCAGGAGTGATGTTTCCTTTATCATTTATTTCCTTGTCATGTTTCGACTGACACCAACAGTCTTCCTCAGAAGTGTCACCTGACTGCTGTGACGTGTCTTTATCAGCTGTGATCAGCCTGAAGGACCTGACCACGCCCCCTGCTGGTCTATCAGCCTGACCACGCCCCCTGACACTGTTTGGTCTCTGTAGAACGGTGTCCCAGGTCTGAGAGAGCATCAGCGCTCCCTCATCCTGGTCGATGGTGTCTAATCCCTGCTTCCTGATTTCAGCTGCCTCCTTCATCCAAAAAATACCATGGAAACGATGCAAAAAAAGAGTATATAGGTGAAACAGGGTGAAATTCTGATATTTGCAACAACAAAAAAAACTTAAACACCAGAAGTAATGCAAAAAGGGTAAAATGGGAAGACTCACAAGAACAAGGAAAGAAAAGGCAGAGCAGGAAAACTTGAATTTCGGCCATATTTGATCTTTTGAAGAGACCCTGCAGGGTGGCTGGGTGCTCGCTGAGACCATGAGAAAGGGTGAGAAGTTCGGTCACCTGGAGGAAGCTTGGAGTAGAGCTCCTGCTCCTCTACATTGAGAGGATCCAGCTGAGGTTGATGCTCTCTCAGACCTGGGACACTTTTCTCCAGAGACCACAGGGCATCAGGGTCAGTCTGAGAGACCAGCAGGGGCGTGGTCAGGTCCTTCAGGCTGACCACAGCTGATAAAGACACGTCACAGCAGTCAGGTGACACTTCTGAAGAAAACTGCTGGTGTCAGTCAAAACATGACAAGGAAATAAATGAGGAAGGAAACATCACTCCTTCCTCTGTCTGAAAAGAAATGATTCTGACTGACAGACTTCAGCAGAAATCTGCTGTACCAAGGTCCAGTGGGAGAGAGGAGGCTCTCTCTGGGTCAAGAACAAAAATGTCAACAGCCTGTTTGACTCTGATCACTTGAATCTCACACAGACCCACACACACACACACACACACACACACACACACACACACACACACACACACACACACACACACACACACACACACACAGAAGAGTATTCTCAGGTTCACTGACTCCACTTGTTTATCAACAGAGCTCATTTGGCTTTGAATACTTGAGTTTCACAAACTCTGCCCCTGGTGGTTTAGGGGTTGAATCTGACCAAAAACCTAATTTCCCTTTATTTTGAAGGTAAAGGTTTAGATTTATTAGGTTTTCATGAAAAAAGTATTATAATGTGTCAGGATTACAGTATGTCAAAAATCTGTCATTATAATGGAAGTCAATGGGCCCAAATGCGTACTTAAGGTAACGAGTGTAAGTTTAATCAGTCCTTGCTCCAAAAATAAAAATGCATCAAAACCAGTGTTGTTATTAATTATTGACTTAGTCATGGCTCTAATAACTTTACCCCAAGCGATCCACTCTGCAACTCATTTTTGGATAATAGGGCATATTTTGTGATTTTGCTATCTAAAAAAGTTGGGTTTTTGATGACAAAAAGGCCATAAAACATATAAATTATTAATAAATGAAAATAAACTTCATATCTATGGTTAGGGCTGAAGTAGTAGAAAGGATTTCATGCGAAAAAAGTAAAAAAAAAAATTAATATTTGACATTTTTATGGCTATTTTATGAGAGGTCCCAAACGGGTCCCTAAGGTAACAAGTGTATGTAAATTTTTAGGGTGCCCAGAGGGTTAAACAAACGCATTGAGCATGCGGGTCTTAAGCCCAAACCACACCTGGAGCACCGCCTCAAATTACACCAAACGCTTGAGAAGGTTTTAATCGGTGGTCCTCAACCCGGCGATCGTAAAAGCAGTGCAGGTAGATCGCGGAGCCATGTTTTTCCAAATAAAGTAATTTGCCTATGGCTTTTGAATGACACGCAGATGGATCAGTCTGAGATTCTTTCTAAAACACGAAGACACCGTGGAAGCGCGAGGAAACCGCACGAGCTACGAACTAAACCGAACACAAGCAACTTAATAACAATCAGAGTTCTGTCCGCTTTCACTTCAGTTCTGTTGTGGAGACTGCAGGCGGCTCCCGCTCCACGGCTGCTCTGAACACTGCCATGAGACTGACGCACACAGACACACACACACACACACAGACACACAGCACACACACACACACACACACGCACAGGCACACAGAAGGAGAGGCAGAGGAGACTTTAGCTGTGTCCCAATTCAACGGCTGCAGCCTTCGTCGGCTACATTTGAAGGCTGATTACGTCACAGTCGGCGCGACAGGGGTGTCCCAATTCGAAGGCTACTTCAAATGCAGCCCACGAATGCGGCCTTCCTTTCCTGCTGAACGAAGGTTGCATCGGGTGCATCCTTCGCGGCCCAACATATCCCATGATTCACTGCGCGCTGCTTGTCTGACGTTCGAAGATGGCAGAGGCGGAGAGAGCTGCTCAAACTCCTCCAGGAGTAAATTAAACAAAATAAAAAAATAAAATAAGTGTAATTTCTGGCTCCATTTCTGCTTATGTGACCAATAAATAAAATGAATTAGCGAGCAGCTGCGGTCCTGGTTGCTAGGCGACAGCAGCGCAAACGTGAGAGGAGGAGCAGCTGTTGACGTACGCTCCGTGGACCAGACCGTCCCATTTCGGCTCGGCCTTTGCGGTCCACGAAGGCCACAAGAAGGAAGTAGGCTCCGTGGACCGCGACCTTCGAAGGCTGCAGCCGTTGAATTGGGACACAGCTTTTGTCGAAGTCTCACAAGCTCCTCCCCTGAGCAGTTACCATGGAGCTCCTGTCACTCATCAAAGTTACTAAAATAATACTGAGCTTTGATGATAAGCTGCATTGATACTGCAGTTTAATTCAGGCATAATTATAAATATAGTAGGCCTATTATAATCCATAATAAGAGATGATGGAATGTTGTAACTGACAAAACTTTATATGTTACATTTATTAGATTCAGTTATTCCTGTCCTGAGTTAATAATGAATGTTTATCATTTTAGTTTAATAAAATGTGACTTTATCAAAGTTATGAGTTGTGAGTTTATCAAGCACTTTATCAAAGTTATTTCTATTTTAATTTTCATGTTTAACCACTGCAATAATTATAACCCTGATAAATGCCCACCATGTCTAATAGAAATAAGTGGTAAAAAAATAAATAAAGGTACATCTCCTGGCCTTGATGACTTTAAAAGTAGATCGCGAGCCGAAAAAGGTTGGGCACCACTGGTCTAGACAGAACTGTTGCTCAATACTAATGGTAATTTATATTTTGCTTATTGATTTTAGCCTATTGTTTTTGGTGTATATTGTTGCGTCAGAATTTCATTGCCCCCTCTTTATTTAATATGGACCCCCCATTGCCCCCTCAATGATATTTGTCTGGAGCCGCCCCTGTCTATAGCAGGTTATTAGCGAGTTAGCGACAGAAAGGAGTTTCCCCATGCTCTGACTGCAGCAGGAGTCGGGAGCTGCTGCCTGTGTCCCCCCGAGCAGCAGCTACTGTCCCTCAGTGTTTACAGCTGTGTGTCTGTGTCACACAGAGCAGAGAACCATCTTTGTTACTGCAGAAGTACGGGGGACCATGTGTTTTCAGCCACCGCTGTGCGCCTCATAGAAAACAATAGGGGTGTATTTTTTGACGTGCGTCCGGTGTGTGTTGGCCTTTATAGGGTGCATTTGATTTGTTTTCAAACCCTGTTAAACCCTGTATAAGCCATGTCTATATTTTTCATTTATAGTCAAGATTCATTCTCAACCTCATATATCTGCTTTTTCTGCTATTAAAAATATATATGTAGGCATAATTTGTTATAGTACCGGCATAAGCAAAAATCTACTTTCACCCCTGGTTATCAGGGTATAGGCTATTCCAATCTGGCGTGGAGTTAGGGTTAACATGCAAGCTCAAACATACTCATTTTTAAATGTGCTGGACGTGTGCCGCTAACAACTGATGCTACATGTTTCTAAGCCTCTGCTAAAATTCTCAAACATGTCCCTGAGCTAACTCTAGTCAATGCTAATGCTAAACAGCAGCCTGCAGCAACTGTTGCAGATTTTTACTCATTTTGCTTCTGCTAAACTGAAAATGAGATGACAAAAGTTGTTACTGTGCTGTGTTGTAAATGTAATGCTTTTTGTGCATGCTACTACTACTAATACACTAAAACTCAGATTTTTTTGCACTGGAGGTGGGTTTAATCCAGCC